>JABCKK010000038.1:0-37492 GCA_018221785.1 Calocybe gangraenosa
TGTTTGCTTGGAAGGTGAGACCTGAACAAAGACGGCCATGAAAACATCAAGCAACAATTGGATCTAATCGGACGGCGGTAGAACTAAAGGAGAGAACAAATCATCACCAGTAGAATTCAGTTAATGAGCGGCAGGATAAGAATGTGGAAGATGCTGAGCATAGTGTAAGGGTTCGAACAACGTTATCTTATCTACTACATCTCCGTGTGACTATGTAGATAAGAAACTATACCAGTACTACTTTTGAACCAATACGACTAGAATACTACTATGCAGAAGAGGTGATGAGGAAGTCCGCTGCGTTTGCGGCCACAACTCGAGCACAGGCACAAGCGTCATAGAATATACCTTTGCATTGAATCGCGAGATCATATGAAACATTTTCTAGCTGACTTATAAGCTCTAAGACCTGTATTAGATATCTTGACGCCTTCCAATCTGCACCGGGCTCACGCCCACGAGGTCCAGGTCTCAGGGCAAGTACGCAAAGCTGGATGATAAGTTCATATATGGTTATTACTACATTATATCAGGCGTCGTCGTGTATGACTTCAATTGCACCAACTGTAACCCAACCGCAGACACGTCTCCAGTTGGGGGCATCGCGTCCTGTGAGCTGCGAGCTGCATGAAAATAGATTCCTGACTGTGACGGGAGAGATTTCGGCTCTCGTTCCCCATTTGCCTCCCGCCGTAAGTTCAACATCATGCGATTGCACAATACACAACTGAAAGTCACACTGAACGTGGCAGTAATATTGGCAATGTATTCCTGCACACTAGATGAGTCACTCCGCCCAATCCTTGAAGTCAAGTTGTATGGAAACGCGTACCCAAAGAAATGCCCAGACTAGCAGATTTGCGAGATATATGGCAAACATGCTGCACTCCATGTCAGATAGCTCAGTGTAAAAAAGTGTATAATCCATGGCTCACATGATGTAGTATATGATAGAATCTCGTATAAGGACATGGACGAGCTGTGGGCCAGACCGGTACGACATTGGTAATGCCGATGTTAGCTTGAAAGTTTGGTAGCCTTTATAAAGAGCCAATCCACAAAGAAGACTCTCGAAAACCAGGAGCGGGATCCAGAATGTATAGAAGTAGCTCTGTATATAGAAAGGGACACAGTATTGTAACTGTGGAGAGAATTGTATTGCGAGCGCTGCATGATGATGTCAGATTGCCCGCTTTCATAGGTGTGCAAAACATACCTGTCACGCGGACTACGACAGTGCTCAAAATTACAGTAGCACCTGATATAGCCACGATAAAAGAGATTCCCATCAACGCCAAGATTCTCTTGCTCCTAGAATACATCGCATAGAGGCGCGTCTGTAGTACGACTGGAAGTCGTCAATTACATCAACTGCGGTGATAGAAATCGAGTTCAGAGTACCTTCCGATATCACAGAACTGATTAAAGGCTGTGCGGCTTGCCAGCGAAAGAATGCAAGACCTGGGAATAGATAGTGATTCAGACGAGCGTTCAAGTCGATACTGGGGGTATACGAACAGCTGTCAGGACCGAAAACAGCTAGAGATCAGAGATTTCAACTATCAAGCACCTGTGGCTACTTACAACTAGAAATAATATGGTAGTTAAACGTTTTTTCTCGCATAACTAGAGTAAATCTGAAGGCTTACTGCGTCAGATGATGAGAAATCCCCTAAATGGAGTACACTCCAAGGCAAATCAAGCCGATCAATGTGTCGTCAATATCCGATTTTCGATATTACTCACATGGCGGTCGAAACCCCATAGTAGCGATTCTGCCAACTATCAGTAGACGAACAGATTGGGGGGGGGGGGGTACTCGCAATTAGAAACAACCACTTTCCCCATTTCCAGGGACCCCCCTATATCGCTTTCTTAGAAAATTTTCATGGAGTGATAGAGAATGCAAGTACCCAGAATAATTCTACCTGAAAAATGTTCAGTACGGAGATGGCTGTTTTGCGAAGGAGCTACCTCTTCATCAAGTGTCACCACTATTGAGTTTACTAATGATCAAACAAGTTGCGACAAATGAATTGAGCACGAACGATAATCGAAGAGGATGATTGTGCCAGCAGCAACTGCGAGTTACTCTTAGCTTTTCATGTTGAGATGCGTTGTTACAAAGACTTACCGTATGAATAATTGCCAATTTGTAGATTATTAAGGATTCGTGCAAGGTCACTCAAGTTAGCAAGACTCATCAGGCCAATGATTATGGAATGAGGAACGATGGACAGGGCAGGTAGAAAAGGCCGTGGTACTACCGTGGAGTGCCGTACTACGATTTGCACGGTGATGCACGGTAATGCATGATTGAGCACGGTGGCACAGTGAAAAATATAAATATAATATGTACACACAGTTAATCAACAATGATGGTTAGATGCCCCATTTGATGGTGGAGCGCGCTAATTGACAGGAGTTAGACAAGGTGATCACGTTATGGTACTCGATTCACAGCCCATGATGCAACGTGGTTTTGGACCTCGATGAGGGACATGAAACGGGACGAGTGTGAAGGCCATCTGAGGTGCGTAAACCAACAGTTACATCTACTCAAACCACTCTCATATATTTAAACATAGTGCAACGAGGAACACCATCAGAGAAACAATCTTGTCTTTAAGGTCCATTTTGATATTCATCCGCTTTCATTGATTGACTGATGAAGCATATCAGATGGCATGGGCGCGCATCTTCGAGACAGTTACTCAGATCTTTGTGGCGAATGAAGATGAAGACAGAAGTATCAGGTGGTGAAAGCTTCCTGTGGGACGTGAGAGTGTAATGTATCGTATCTCGTTGTAAAAGTTTGATAGATGTTGAGGCATGTGACATGCTCGAAGCATACAAGCGCCAACATCTGGTCGCAGGCCAGGATAGCCGGCAATGGCGGGAAGGAAGTGGTCCTGCTGCAAACGTTTCGATTTATATGTTGTCCATTATGCGTTCAGAAAGTGTTACCAGTGGAGGCATTTGGTTCTGCTCGAATATCGTTGTTTGGAAACAACGTCAGACACAGATGTTTCAATGACATGTAGGAACACATTCATGCTGAATGCTATTAACATCACTGAGGGGAAGAGTCCGCTTTGTAGAATCCTGAGTTTGTTGAAATATCAGAGTATACAACACAAACAAGGAAGCAATGATATACCACAGATCCATCGTATAATATAAACTTATAGGTCTCTCGATAAAAGTCCGCAATGAAGTGGCCTTGTCAGCCTGGTATTGGTTGGCGTCGAGCCCTCACAGGCCTCACCAACCGACCGTCGAACGCTCGAGTGTTGAATATTGAAGTCCCAAAAGAACCTTTGGGGCAACCTTGTTGACTCGGATGTTCGTATGCCTGCAGGGCTATGTAGAGCCAGCCAACACCAAGCCCCGGGAGCCTCAGTTTTGGTCTGGACTCTGGTAAGATGCAAATCAAAATATTGACTAATCCGTCAATAAGGGCCCTTTCAACACTACCGACTATAAATATGGCTTCTTTGCTTGCTCAAGGATACCCCGCACTACAACCATCTCGATAAATCCCTTCATTCAAGCCGCACAGCCTACCAATAATGTCGTCTGCCAGTTCCATTACCGAAAACGTCCACGCAGTGAATGCGAACTGTTAGCTTCGTCGTCGTATCAAAAGACTTTGTACTAACTGGAGGAAATGGTAGGTCCTGACGAGAGGACCAAAGTTATATTCAAGAGTTTGGTATGTGTTCATGCCATCTATGTAACCGTTTCTATGTCCAATTGTATCGATTTACATCAAGATCGATCACCTGCACGCATTTGTTTCCGAAACATCTATCACCAAGGACGAATGGATGTAAGCTCAGCTAGGCTATTAAAATACATGGATTTTTACGCGCTAGCAGGACCGCCATCCGATTCTTGACACAAACCGGGCAGATGTCTACTGACAACCGTAAGAGGCCCTGATGGCCAGTTGCAGACCGTCAAGATCCGACTCATCATTATCATTGTAGATCTAGAATTCGTCTTACTTTCTGCTGTACTCGGCGTCTCAAATATCGTCGACACCATCAACAAGATACAACCACCAGGCGCAACGGAGGCCACAGTACTAGGCCCATTTTACACCGAGGACACTCATGAAAGTACGCCAAACCTGACAGCATCTATTTTGTCGCTACATTACTGTTTGGCAGTTCCGAATGGCGGTTCTATAGCTTCGGAAGGTAAAGGTGATTACATGTTTGTTAAGGGGCGTATCTTAGATACCAAGGGAAATCCGATATCTGGCGCTACTATCGATGCCTGGGAGACTGATGCCAGCGGCTTGTATGATGTCCAGGTATGTTACTCGAACGCTTTGAATTATAGTTACCAACACACACAGAGAATCCCGATCGTGAAGGACCTGAGTGTCGTGGGCGCCTGACTTCGGCAGAAGACGGCTCATACTCATTCCGTGCTGTTGTGTGGGTGATGTCTTATAGATGTTCGCTCGGGGCTTATATCTTACTCTGTCCTAGCCCCGTTCCGTACTTGATCTCTATGAACGGGACTGTTGGAAAGTTGCTAGACGTGCTTGGACGCCACAGATATAGACCGGCCCATCTACATATCAGGATCAAGGTTGGTAACCATCCTTCGTCAGCGATCTCGGGGTGTCATTGGCTCAATATATTTCATGCAGGCCCCCGGCTTTCAGGAACTTATCACAGCTTTGTTCTTTGAAGGAGATCCATACTTGACCAATGATGCTATTTTTGCTGTCCGAGCCTCTTTGATTGTCGTGCGTACTATCACATCTAATATAGTATTTTTGAGCTTTAGAATACTCAACGGTACCCTCACTAGAAACCTGAAACTGTCACGGATGTAGCAAAGACTATATCCCGTGGGTTTCCTCAAGAAAAGCCACATGTGTATATCAAAAAGGACTTCGCCCTGGCAACCCTTGAAGAAGTAGAGGCAACGAAAGAACGACTTCGTCGCAATTGAAAATTGGAATCGTGTCTAATGTTCTGAATGTACAAGCTCATCATCTGTAGGCGTTCATCATTTTGTACATGTACGATCTGTGTAGTATTATCTCGTGTCGTATCAAGTGAAGCGTAGTATTCAATCCATACTGTCATTCCCAGGTTTCAGTCATCCGGACTCGAGTCACGAGCACTATCCTTAATCGAAACTTCCTTTTTTCTTGCTGTTCTCGTCGCTCCTCCGTTGATGTTTCTAATGCTTTAGCGGAAAGACTGAGCCACATCAATTTTGCAAACAATAGAGAAATCGTGATTGTTTTTGGGACCAGTGTAAAATGTGCAGGCTATTGGTAGGAAAGAAATGTATTGCTATACCACGGGGCCAAGCTGCGTTTAGGCGAGGAATTTCAGTGTAAGAAGCGGCCGAGTGATCTTCCATGGCGGTCTACTAGCTGGGAGCTCCTATGATGAGGGGTCATAAAACATGCGTCGACCTACCCTAAGAACTAGTTTAATTTGGATAAGTCACAATGGATATTACCTTGTTGAAATTCATCTAGCCATCAATCTCTAAAGATCGACACAAATGTGGGTGGTGAAGGTGTCAGTTGCAACTAATCAAGATCACGGAGGCGCGCAATTGTATGCGTGATATGATTGTAGGCGTTCGTCGTAATGATCCAAAAGAACAGCGATCACCAGAACATAAATGTCCCAAACGCTTCATTGTTTGTACATATCATTGTGAGGCTAGGTCGTGACTCAGTCAACATGTCCATGAGTGGTTAGGATTGGTGAACGTTGCTGTTGCACCCCGCCGTCATTATCTGATATGATGATTAATTAATGATAGGCTGTAGGATCTCCTTGCTTTCCTTGAAAGCTCGCCTTGGTGAATCATCCTTCTAAGTGGTCAATGAAGGGTTTCCAGCCAAGAATCAGATAAACGGATTATCAAAAACAGTAGCAAAAGGCCCACAACGTTAATTTCGATCCTATGATTTCCCCTGATCTTACAATAATTAAAAGGTAACATGATATTAGAGTGGCGGTGGTGATGTCGCCGTTGATCCGTCAAAGGCTTGGAGCTGGGAATCATTGTCAGGGCATTTGAACGATGGTGACGGTGTCACTAGAGGCGAGCCCATACCTTTGTTCATATCGAAGCATTCGTTTCCCTTACTATTCGGTGAGAATCAAGAGGGAGTTGGTGCTGGATTTATTGGAGATATATTTGTGGCATGTCTTGATTGGGGCGAAAGTCGTCAACTCCAGTTCTTACTAACCTTCCACCAGCGCAATTGTAAGCTTAAGCGTAAAGACAGGCCTGATACTCGCTGTGGTCGACTACAAGACAGGCGTGCTCTTGGTACGATAGCGTGGACAAAACAGAGGTGTTTGTTATGTCTTTATTTGTTACGTCAAAACATGTTGCTATTTCTTCTGATCATGAGTCCTCGTCTTCATTCGAGGATGGTCATCTGATGGAAGTTAGATATGATGGGTCTACTGGTGCGAGTCAGTCTAATAGTATTCTCTTTGCCCAGTTTTTGGAAAGGCAACAAAGATCTGAGAAGTTCTGCCAGCTGGGTGGCTCAGCTGCAATGATTGTCTTACCTAGCCATCGAATCAAACCTACACAAGCCCTATACTTATAGTGACACTTACTTTGGCCTTGGGGCTGGACGTTTCAACTCTCAACTAATCCGTTCTTCTCGACACTTGAATCTAGGCCAATGAGTTCTACCACCTATGGCACTGCACAGGTCTTTAGTGATATTCAAAGTACTAGCTACTCGAATCGTATGTCTTTTGCCAACTCATCCATACACCTCTAGTTTTGACCAATACCTAGTTGCCGCTGCAGTGGTTATTCTCTTTGATTATGGTATGTGCTAAGATCCGTTTATTGAAATTTGTTTATCATTATCAATTGCAACTGGAACAAGTGATAACCTTTGGGGATGAGGTAGCACTTCCTTATTATAATGCATTGGCTCTGCTAACTACTTTACAGGTAGAATTATTCTGGGTAATTTGTCCTACGTCATGCTCTATTGAACGGACTAAAGGGTAGTATAGGAGAGTCCTTGGTCGTTGGGGAAATGCTTATTTTTTGTGGTGAGTTAGACCAAGTCAGTCACTTCTCTATTGGATAAAAAAACTCATGTTTGGTAGAATCGCTACTACGGCCTTGTGGCTATCATGTAGGCAACTTTAACCAGTAATGTCCACATACAAAATCATCCATTCATTTTGCAGTGCCGTCACATTCGGTTTTTGTTTCTCTAGCTTATCCCGGATACACTAGCTAACCCATCTCGATATAGAACGCTTCGCACCATTTGCTATTACGGATCAAGTAAGCCTCTACAACTTTTCTAAAGAGATTGTTAACCTGCCTGCCTTGTTAGTTGCAAGTAGTCTAAGAACCCGATATGATGATGACTTTGCTGACTTTTTCGCTTTCTGTCTCGACAGTTGTTAAGACTTCCCAAAGTCAAAACTACGCATCCGTCTGAACATTTCTTGTATCTAGGCATCATATTCATGCTCTGGCAAGGTTGGAACCTCCCAATTGTTACTGCATTGTCCGAAGGTTTTTATCCCATCGATCATCATGGAAACTGGATTGACAGAAAACAAACTAGTCATTTTACAAACCCGGCTCTACGCTATGTATTCTAAAAGCAGGAAAGTGTTGGCCATGATGGGATTCTCTTTTATTGTTGCCTTATCGGCTTCTGCAGCAATATTAGGCACTGTGTTCCGCGATTTCCAAAGTACGTTCATTGTATGTCCATAAAGCAGCTGAACATTACACCACCCTAGTACGAGCCATCCAGTTATCTCCAGACCTAGTAGTGTGCGCTCCTCTCTTTGTTCCGCACTACTTCTTTACGTTCTGGATCCCATTCCTGATTTTCGAGAGTGTTCTCTGTGCAATGGCTTTCTACAAAGGCTACGAAACTTTCAAGCTGGCGCCTCGGGGATCGTCACCCATCCAGTCTGGTCGGTTCCTTCTCACCATACTTATACGAGATTCCATAATCTACTTTATAATGTTAGTCACTATCGTTTTTCATTCGTATCTGGTTCACCCATATATTGTAGCATGTTCCTCACATACTCGGCAAATTTGCTAGTCTGGGCACTAGGCCCAGTACGTGTTACTTTGAGTCATACTCAGGTCTACAAGAATGACTGACTCTGTGCAGCCAAGTGCCATTGATATCCCATCTGGCTTCAGCGTGTCCTTCTGCTGTGTCATGGGCAATCGCTTGATGTTCAACATTCGGCGGAAGGCAGTCGAGAAACAGCGGTTTTCATTAGTTCTCACAAAGCAGTCAGCAAACGATTATTTTTTCACAACTGATATGTTTCTTGACGTGATCGACAGAGAGACAGGAGGTCCTCCAGACTTTAATACGGCGCAGTTTAAGGGCGTGGAAACCGATTCTTGAGTGTGTGTACCGATACTATTTTAACACAACTGACACCAATGTTTTCAATAATCAAATGTAGGCCCGTGCTTGAGGCATCCTTGGCCGACCCCTGAAATAGCCTGCAAGCCTGCAACCTATGCAGAACACGGGCTAAGTTAGAGAGAAACAAATCTAATATTTCTGCTGATCATAATGAGAGTGCACTGAAGTCTGTTATAATGTACCACATATACCCCATTTATTCCATTTTCTTCATTTCAATCTTTGAATTTCCAACTTTCATACTCCGAGACCTATTTACCCAAGCCACCCTGCTAGATTTTATACATTATGGATCTGAATACCCCCTTGGCAAATGATCAAACATAGATGTAGATGTATACCTTAATAACAAAAACAATGTCCATTGTAGAGCATACTATCACCACTTGTACGCCTTGGGCTTCCTTAGAGTAGATTTGAACCTTCATCTTGCCACTCACTGTACAGATTGGTATTGAGATGGGCTTCTAAGTGGTGAAGACTTAAAGAGGAGAGGAGGCGTATGAAGATGACTTAAAAGTGTTGTTTTCATTTACGAGGTAAACCTCTACAGTGACTTCTTTCCATTATTGTACCTTTCGTTAGTAACGACGACGTTGAGCCATCCTGATTTTATAAAACATACCTGTGATAGCTTTAAGTTTGTGAGACCATGCTTTACAGCATATTTCTCAAATACCTCCCAAACTTGCTGGATGGGCGTCTGGCTTACTCAATGTACAGAAAAGTATGATCAAGACTTCTCCCGCGTCATGTGCAACCGCATGATGCGCAATCTACGTCGAGAAGTGACCGGAGAACAATGAGAGCTTTTGTCTTTATAATCAGCAAACTACTAGTAGTTGTGATCCTGATAGGCAGAAAGCACCCTCCAGATGAGGTCGGGATTGAGGCCTGTGCGTCCCAAAACCTGACTGCGTGTACTTGTACCATTTCCATGTTGTCCGATCACTTTGATCTCAAGCTTTCGTCCGTTAAGCAAGTTTTGGTACTATGTGTTAGGGTAAACGATGGATATTAGTAATCATACCTTCCAAATTCCCTGCATTTCATTAACGATCAGACTTGTTCAAACCTTCTCGTCGGGGCATACTGATAGATATGGGTAGTTAGAAGACAACATAGTACCATGTAAGGTAAAATTTGCTGGACGTGTCATAGCTAATCAGCGCGGATACCATCAGCCCACCAACAAGTTCGAGCTCGAACCAGAGGGCTAAAGGGTGTGGATAGTTGGAGATGAGGAGGCGGTGCAAAGAGGTAGCTGCGAATCGATGGCAGAGGGGGTCTATAGTGAACGACGGAATTGATGGGCTTGACCGTGGATGCATCCATACTTGCGCCCGTATGGCAACGTTCAAACCGCTCAGTGGACTAATGCTAAATCATCAATAAAATCGACTCTAGTGGCGAAAAATGGCACACCACCGTCTAATACCCCATACCTGTGCTCCATTGTGTTTCGGACTGCGATAACAACCTGCCGTACTCTACTCTTTGCACATAACTTGTTGTTTTACTTGAAAGAACTTGAATACAATGGGGCATAGCTGCTATATTGGCCAAGGTGATATGGCAGAGTGGAGTATGATCATCTTGTCCCATGATGGTTC
Source organism: Calocybe gangraenosa (assembly GCA_018221785.1). NCBI lineage: Eukaryota > Fungi > Basidiomycota > Agaricomycetes > Agaricales > Lyophyllaceae > Calocybe > Calocybe gangraenosa. The sequence goes on from JABCKK010000038.1 coordinate 10,057, forward strand.
CATCAGGTCAGTCTAGCAAGCTCAACTTGTAGAGTGAAAATATTGAGTCACCCTTGTCGAAGCCGTGCTCAGTCAGTCAGCCAGGAACAAGCCTTTCTGATTCATAGCCGCAGTGTTGGGCACAGCTTGCCACCACATCATGATCAACAATTTCCGATGAACTAGGCTGTTGCTGTTAGACCACCGAGCAGTATACGGATGAGTCTTTGCTCTGAGAGAAAGATTCCACCGGATACAGATGCTGACCATAATCACAGTCGGATTCGAAGTAGTGCTCTTGTATATGTTTAAGCTTAAGGGTCACTGTTTGTTGCTATTTTTGTCCACAGAACTAGGTCCCATCCAACGTAAGCGCAGTGTTCGTTGATCATCTGGACGATCCTGCAGTTCTCCTGAAGATCACAACTTTGAGGGGAACATCCCCCGCATCAAATTTCATTGAACAACCCCCACGTCTACCGGAAGAGTCGCCGAGGTGTCATTGAATGGACTACGTGAAAACCTATGCTTTAAAACATAATCAAATTCGTTCTCTGCAGGTCCTACCAGTAGCAATCACTGTGGGCCTGTATTACAAGAGTTCTACTCTGTTGCCAACTAGGCAGCGAATATCTACATCTACAAACCTAGCTTGCATCGCTTTGAATAGAAGATCTCAGCACAGGATAGGATGATTAGGAACATATGATGATCTTTTTACCCAGCCAATACCGAACCAAATTTCACAGGAGGCTTATAATGAACTGGATTAGAACAACAAAGCCGGAGTCCCAAACTTCCCTCACTCGCCGTGTCCAGTTTCTTTCGCCCTCAACGAAAGCTAATTGATGGATTCCGCTTTCTCCGCCGGCAATATCGCAGAGACTGTTTACAACTTTCAGACTGCCAACTACGCAAATCGTGTGTCCTTCCCAAACTGCTGCAAACGCTTTTGATCTTAAGCAATTTTCAGTTGCCGCGGGAGCAATCCTCCTCTTTGATCACTGTATGTACTTGTTACTTTTCATCGAAATTTCTCAAATTAACACAAAATACGAACTCGAAATTAAAGTGATAACACTAGACGATGAGGTAGCTTATCCCCAATACAATAAATTCTCTGCTGCGCTGATCAGGCTTACAGGTAGAATTGATCTGGGTAATGCCATCCTATATCGTCTTCTCCAAACTGCTCAAGAAAGGCGGCGTAGAAAAGTTCTTGGACATGGGGGAAATGTTTATTTTTCCTGGTGAGTCAATCGACTCTTCATTTTTCGCGACGTCTTATATTTGGCAGAATCGCTACTGCGGCATGGTTGCTGTCATGTAAGCCGTTTAATGCTGATACAACCATATCCACATATGGAGTCAATTTACCTGTCTTCTAGTATAAATTCAATCGGTATTTTACCTCTCTAGCTCATCCTATATAGCTTCCGACCTTCGGTAATCTAGAACGGCTCCCGTCGCCTAATCTCACGGACAAAGCAAGTCTCTCAAACATTCCTGCAAGAGAAACAGTTGATTGACCTGCTGTTATAGTTGCACGTAGCATATGAGCTTGATATGAAGGCAGACCCACTGACCTTCCTGGTTTTAATTTGACAGCTGTTAAGGGTTTCTAGTGCCAACTTAAACATCTCTCTGAATGATCCTCATATCTTAGGTCTCATATTTACCCACTGGCAAGGCTGGAACCTCCCTATCGTTACTGCAATATCTGAAGGTTTTTAAAATCCTTTTTTATCGTCACGAACATGACTTGACACAGAAGTAGTCATTTTACAAACTCGACTTTATGCCATGTATTCAAACAGCAAGCGGATGTTGGGGTTGATGGGATTGTCTTTTGTCCTTGCGTTATCGGCTTCGGCAGCAGTACTAGCCAATGTGCTGGCCAAATCGCCAGGTATGTACGTTGTATGTATGGCCTAAACTAGCTGAACATCATCCTCATCTAGTCAGAGTAATACGATTCTCCCCGAACCTGACATATTGTACACCCCTCTTCGTACCCGACTACTTTTTTGCATTCTGGATCCCCTTTCTAGCTTTTGAGAGCGTTTTGTGTGGAATGGCTCTCTATAAAGGTTACGAGACGTTCCAACTGTCGCCGAGATCATCGACGTTGTCATTACGATCTGGTCGGCACCTTTTTACGATAATCATACGAGACTCTATAGTCTATTTTATCATGTGAGTCGTTCACGCCTTTTGCTTCGTATTTTTAGTAACTCATATCGAATTATATAGCATGTTTGTTACATACTTGGTGAATCTGATGGTGTGGTCGTTAGCTTCGGTATGCTCTCTTCTGAACTGCTTTCAGGACTGGGAAATGGCTTACCCCGAGTCAATGTGCAGGGGAGTGCCCTTGAAATCCCGTCTGGGTTTTGTGTGGCCTTCTCATGTGTTATGGGCAATCGCTTGATGTTCAATATACGGAGAGTAAATCGGGAACGAGGGAGCCCCTTCGTTGTCTCCAAAAATTCAGCAAATAATCATTGGCATAACCCTGGCACCTCGCAGAACGCGACATACAAAGTTAGAGGGGTAACTTTGACTGACGTCGAGATGGCGGCGTTGAGACGTATGCAGGCCGATGCTTAAATGTGTGTGATCGCACCATCTCTCATGTACTCTAAGATGACAAGCTGACTTCTCAGTTTTGACTCGACTGAGGTTTAGACTGAATATGTGATTGATCAGGCATAGAATTGTACAGTTGCAAATGTTTTTGTGAATATATCAGCCCAACAATGAAGAATTGGTACGAAAAGGATAAACTAATGTTATTATTAAACGAAACTATGTTACTGGAACCAAAGACGATTAGGTGTCCGCCTTGTTGACGAAAACGATGCCCTGCTCATTCAAAGCATCTTCGATGACCCTCATGGCCTGGAGAACCCTTTCCTCTTCGAGCCTCCTTCCTACAACTTGTACACCCATCGGAAGTCCATGCATACTATCTGCGTCATAGACGGAGTACGCATCCTTAGCCACACCACACATTGAAGCATACTCATCTGCTTCGAAAAATCCGGCTGGCAATCGATCGATCTCCCGATCTACAAAGGTCACCGGAAGAACACCTGCAGTATAATCGAGCTGTAGATAGACGAAAGGGCCCCAAGTTATAAAACCAATTGGTTTCATGCAGATGTGATCGAGCGGGGGTAGAAGGCAAGGGGGGTAGGGAGATGAAGCGTGAAGAAAGCAATCGACAAGTCAGCGGCAATCTGGTCGATGGGGCGGCAAGATGAACAGGGTTGAAATCAGATCTTACCAAATTGAAGATGGAGGTGTACCCAGTGGTCATAAGGTTCACCTTCTCCGATTCTCCATTCCTGAACGCGGGGAAGGGATGCGGAACGGTGATGACAAAGTCGAGACCGCTTTCGGTCCACTTATCGTGCCAAACGGCCCGGTACTCTTCGCGCTGCGCAACGAGGTCGTGGACTTCGGTAGCGGATTTGGTGTGCATGATCTTGTAGAGATCGGCCGAAGTTGGATCGCTTTTTCGTAAGAAATAAGCTATGACACGCTTGAAGATGTCAGGCAAGTTGAGAAGAGCGAATATACTTGAGGTTGCTGTGGTGATCCGTTCATATGGAGACAAAAAGCTTCGAAACTGTTCTCCTAATGAGCGGCGTTTAACCAAGGTGTTTCAGTTGGTACTGTCAGTTGCATAGTCACCTCCATCACTGAAAATCAGCTGGTATGCAATCTTGCAGCCATGAAAAACATCTGGAGGAGAGCTAGGCGCAGATTCACATCGGTACGTAAGTAACGCAGTCGATGTGGACGTACAAGTCCACCACCTCATGTCCCTGTCTTCGAAGGGCCGTAGAAACCATTGAAAGGGCACGCCGGCATGCCGGCGTAGGTGGAACAAGGCCTAAACTCAGCGATGATGGTCGTAGTAAAATAGCAATATGAAGGGCGCTTACCATCACTTGACATAATGCCCCATTTCAGTTTTCTTCCATCTTCTCGAAAGTCAAAAGGCCTCCAGGGTATGGGAAGACACTATAAATATAATGAGCGGGTCAGCTGGTGATAATAAATCGGTGTAGATGGTCTTACGGTATGATCATAGTCCCAAGGCTTGGCCATGACGACGCGCTTCCAAAATTCTTCCAGGTCGGCGAGATTTCCTGCCATAGGTGCAGATACGATTGGTACACCTTCCAAACCAAGTAAACTCGAAACATCCCCCCAGGACGGAAATCTACCGACACTTCCCTTGAGGCTCCATATACCACAAAAGTGGGCAGGAATTCTGACACTTCCCGCCAAGTCGGTGCCAATCTCGATCTTGCTCCCGCCACAGGCAAGAAGAGCGGCACCGCCGCCGGTGGATGCGCCCACTGTGTGAGTATTCTTGTAGGGGTTACTGGTGAGACCAAAGAGGTCCGAGACAGTCTCAAGGCTGATCAGGCCAGTAGGCACGGTAGTCTTTGCGTGCACAAACGCTCCGGCATCTTGAAGTAAACGTACAATCGCAGAGGACCTGTTGGCTGGACGGCCCACGTTGCGCGAGTAGCCAATGGTAGTATCGTGCCCGATAATGGAGACTGAGTCTGATGTACATAATAATTATCTGTAAGGTTTGCCCAAATTTGCGGGTGGGGGATCAAATTACCTTTTATGCTTACAGGAACTCCGAGCAGCGAACGATCACGCGTGGAATCGGGTAAGAGAGAAGCGTCGCGGTCTATACCACACGGCCAATTGGCTACAGCTGGTATATGAAGGGCCTCCTCAAACATGAAATCGGTGATGCAATTGGTAGCAGCGTGGGCCAAAAGGGCTTTTTTACCGTAGGAAAGCATAATTTCTGAAGGCGTGATACGGCCGGCTTTGCATTCAGATACGAGCTGGGACAAGGGAAGAGCGTGAATTTTTTGGTCTGGTAGTGACAGTTGTTGTTTGTATTTCGGCAGCAGGGAGTTTATAGCAGACTGGCGCTCTGTCTGTTTCTGCAGGCTGGAGTGATATGGAGGAATAAAATTCGTGTTCTGAAACCGAGCAGGTTGGAGAATACACTCACCATGCCTCCCGATGAGCAGTTGAAAAGAGCGAAAAGAACGAAAAGAACATAGCGAAGGGCGATTACGATTACAAGGATGAAAATACGAGAGAAATTAACTACATTCAGAGAGGCTTATATTGACACAGAGGTCTTGGTAGCCGAGGAGATAAGTAAATGCGAGTAAGGGCGCACAAAAAGACTGCGTTTAGAGCGGAAGTGCTCACTATACATATCGTATACAGCTGGATTGACGGTTGCTTCGACCAAGACTGTCACAGAATCCCTGATGAGCAGAAATGCGGCGGAGCTAAAATAGAGGGACCACAGCGTGGAAGCGTAGTTTCCCTCTCCTTCTTACGGATATCTCCGGAGTTCAGGTCCTTTCGCGGTCGTATAATTACCTTCGAAAAGAGCTAAACCGCACCGGTAATTGCAAAGGAGCGCCATATAACCGGATTACCCATCAGAAATTCGGGAGTATCGTGGGTTTGGCATGTATAGATGGTCAAAGGATGGTCATGGTGTAGCCAGTTCAAGTTATGTCAAAGCGCGGATGAAAGACTTCAGACAAGAAGTTCAAGGGACACCCGACGGGATCTACGGAGAAAACGCGTGGAAGGTCGGGTTCTGGAAGGGTAATCATATAAGCAAGTCCCTTGATAATGATATATAGCCCCATATTGTACGCTATGTATCCGAAAGATAACAATTTACGACAAGAGCAGGAAAAATGGCGGTAGCTACCTAAATTTACCATTGGGAAAACGCATAAGAGCAGTTCGAAATAATCATCATAAATTACTAAAAACTTGTTGATACTGCGAGTCATAAATGAGGTCGTCGTCTCATGTACTAAGGACGGAGGGACGTTCGTACCAGATGAGACAAGTAGCCAAGTGAGGTTCAAAAGGGGTTTGAGGTTTATTTTGTTGAGAGCCGCTCTTTGATAGCTTTCGCTACGGTCACAGCATGTACGGGAATTGAGGCTATACATCGCATTTCAGAACCACACCGTTATGAAAGGTTGAACCACAAGAACTTACTCCCATGGAAATCTTCTGGATTTCCGTATTTTACACCCTAAACAAAGACATGCAAAATTTGTAATGAGTGTAACCGGCCAGATAACGAGAGCAGCGCGGACGCACATCATGGTATTTCCCCTCGGCGTACGTGACGAGCTTATCGTTCCACACAGCGTAGTGCTTCACTATCCGTTTGAGCTATCTAAACATGATGCTATGACATGCTTCACGTTACCTTGTGGCCCAAGTTTCGCGCGAGAAGCTCGTAATCGAATACGTAGCCTGAGAACAGCGTGAGCTGAAAAAGCAAAAACAGAGTGCCGAATAGACAGGAGAAGTCATTCTGGCATTACCTTCAGGATAGAAGATCTCAAATATGGCGGATCGATGTGATGGAGGCATCCACAATTCGTGCTGTTGAAGAGTTACACCACATACGTTAGAGCACGCACAACATATCAGATTTGGGGCTCACAGTTAGACCATTGCCATGAACACCAACAATAATCTGTTTCAGCAAGCAATGAACAGATAAGAAATCAGAACTTGGAATGCTCGTCGTCCAAAGTGAGATAACTGGAGTCTAACCGTGCTTCTAGCAGCAAGCTCTATCTGCTCTGTTAGACTCAACGATTCCATCTTCGCCTCGTAAAATTCGCAGACGCCCTCTGCTGCTAGAGCTGTCAGCGCCTCAACAAGAGCCTTGTGGTCCGCCGCTAGTAGAAACCTTCTGGAACCCTGGCGGGAGATGTAGGTGACGAGCGGTTTAGGCGTCGGCTCCTCAGCTCCATGCACCTTTTCTGGTTTTTTCTCAGGCTCTGGGACATAGCCTAGAGTGTTCCGGACTAAAGTCTGACGGATAGGGGCCCAAAAGTCGGTGGGCACGGTAATGCTCATTGTGCTGGCAATCATCTTGTTCCACCTGCCTCCCATCGGGCTTTTGTAAACGCCAAAAAACAAAAATAAAAGAATCGTGGAAAATGGCGGGGAAGAGGGGAACAAACGCGCATAAGGGATTTTGACAATTTGGAAAGAGATATGTTATGGGCGATTGCTTACTGTCGATGGGCCGCGGGGCGATTAACCAACATGACCCGCTCAAAAACGACGGTGACGTTGAGCTCTATGTAGTCTTCCCAATAATCTGATTCTTCAAACAGAGCATGCGGAAAAGCGGCTCGCGTCAAAGGGGCGTTCAGCCTTATATCGTCTCTGAATGCTCCATTGGTAGAGAACTAAGGAAGGATGGTTGAGTGGTTTGTATAAACACCCTCAGTAGCGGACACATAAGGCTCACTGGTAATAAGAATCTTTGGGGCACCAGAGTCTTTTTCGTTTTCGACCCTTCAGCTGACAAAACCCTCGATATTCCCAAGATTATTTCCCCCCACCAATGGTAAAAGTGCTGTCATTGAAGAAATGTCAGTTTCCATGATATATATGGATATATTGGTTAGAAGTACAGACGTGCAAGAACTGAGGTGGATCATATACGATAACAGATAGGTCTTCGACACGAATGGCGTGCTTCCCTAGAATATCTGCCGCATCTTTACTAGTCAAGAATTTCAATTCCTAGCGGCGTCAATGAATGGATGAATGTTTAGGAAGGGTGATAGAAGACATACCTTTCCTGTGGGCTCGAGATCGACACCTTCTGCCATCTCCACAGGCCTAGATATCATGTCACGTAGCGGCGGAAACTTGGATTCGTCTTGGGCGACGATATATAGCGTTCCTTCCCGTAGATAGAGGTTCTCCAGTAGCGTGAATCCATGTGCATGGAGGCCGTCTGTGATAGTTGTGAAGGGACCTATCACGGGCGGATTCTGGATTTTTGGATCCTTTTCTTTAGACGAGTCCTTGAGGGGCTCGACTTTCGAAGGCGTTTTTGTGTTCGGAGTCTCTACTTCAGCGACAGGATCCTTCTCGTTGTTGTTGTTGGCTGCCGCTGGCGGCTCTAGATTTTCTGAGCCGAAGTAGTCGATTTTCCATGTCGTGAATACAATGACAGCGATAATTAAACCAAGGATGACAATGCGCTCCCAACGTAGGGTGATCATAGTGGTGGATCAGAAAGGGCAACAGCCTTGACAAGTGCCAACGAACACCTTCGGAGGTATCAATATGGGTTCTGCCATTATATAAGCCTACTAGATCTTTATACTTCACTTGAACTAACAGTGCTTGTACAAGGCGTAAAACATTCGAGGCTGTAAGAGCCTAAATAGATAGCTTAGCGTCAAGAGGCCCGAAAACACCATGTCTTCCAGACGTCCATTTTTGATCTAAGTATGAATGATATCGTTCTCAACGTATCCTATAATATGGATAACTCTCAGTTACCCTATGTATCGGCGTCCCAAATCCTGCGTCTGGGATGCTATCAAGCCAAACAGGCTAGAGTTATCTGCCTTTTATGATACCCAGTAAATGGTGCGTCCAGTGTCCTGCATTCCCTGTTGAAGCTCATTTAACTTGCTACTTGAAAGGGATTATCGGAGCAATTAGCCGCAGAATACCTCTGTCAATGTAGAGACGGGCACGAGTCTGTGCACCGAAATCATGCCTTTTTGTTTGCCGTGTACAGCGTCACAGAACAATACTCGTCTCGTTTAAGAAGAACTTGTTGGCCTAACGCAGGTCATTACTTGGGAGGTTATAGGACGATATGTTTCGACGCGACAAGCAACACCTTTTATGAGCAAGTGGCTGACTTGGCCTATTACTGCATGTCCCTGCTGACAAGGGTTTCTAGATGAAAGCTGGCAGTGAATCGAAATTTCTTATGAAACTCGAAAGGAAATGATTCGCCATCCTCAACCCCACTTGCCCTTGGATTACCACGTGTATTGTAGCTAAGATTACTTGTTCGAAGCGCAGAAGACTTGGTCAAGTCGAGTCAAACGTTTACCAGAAATGTTCTATCGTCATGTTTTGATGAAGCAGGGGCGTTGTTCACGGACGATAATCCGAAAATGTGAAGCACGTTCTTATCTCCCGTCACACCTTGAGCGATGACCTCGACGACTCACAAGCTCTAGGTCAGTACCACATGCAACAGGACAAATGGCGATGGCCTGCCAGTCATCAAACTCACGGATTTGATGAAATTTCTTCCAGGTGACAAATCGGTGGAGTGTTGGATGCGAAAACATCCAGAGCGCAAGTTCGGCGCGTGTTTCTATTCGACGCTTTCCATAAAGGTATATGACATACGCTGTTACCGGTAGCAGCAGCAAAGGGGTCTGCGATCCTTTACAATACCTCCAAAGGCATTGATACAATCATGCCAATAGTCGTCAATCTAGCTTGGAACTGATCATGTCAAAAAAATTGAAGTTCGCTACAAGGAGAAGTCTTACCATATGCCTTTTGACAATATGGTCATCTTTGATACTCACTAGTCGCGAAGAGGATGAAACGACCACTCCAACCGTTGTTCAAATGGTATTCGTGCTGGCATATCCAATCTCTAATGTTTCTATTGCCTCCCGAGCTATCAGTGCCACAAGGCGGACTTCACCACACACGATATATAGCGTGCCAAGGCATCTATGGAGGCTTTCCGGGATGCCAACAACGATGAAATATATGCGGCGCTATTTGAACTTGAAAACAAAGTGCCGATTCTCCTGGAGACTGGACCAATGGAAGGGGACTTGAGGCGAGACATGTACTCGATGAGATATTTGGATCCGGCCTGTTGGCCAGCCGTGTTCCGGGACGAGTCTATAATACAAGAGCATGGAGGTGATGTAGTTTAGCTTGCCATACTATTCATGTAACACGTATATATTGATATTGCGCCTTGACTTTTGATAACTGAAGTCCTCACACCGAATGCAAGCCATGAAGCAAAACGAGTCTTAACATTCACGTTGCGGTTTCAAAGAGTATGTGAAAACTGAGTTCTGGAGACATTCTATTACTTACAGACCCACAATTGGAGAAGCCACGCTTTAGGAACACGGGCCTTTTTCTGAGCAGGATCTCATAAGAGCAAAGAAACAGTTTTAATATACCGTAGGTGAGGGATCACAAATACAGGAGCTACATAGGCGTTGTGTATATAAAGCGAGTGTATGTATAATAAATTTACAATAATGCCGAACGGTCAAGCAATCATGACAGACGACTACGGTGTCATCTCAACATCTTCAGGTCGATGCCTCGGGGGTCCCATTAGGTCCTCCTCATCACTTAGGCTAAATAGCTCATCATGAGGTACGTCTTCAAAGTCAGCTATAGCAGCTGTTCGAGCGTATTCCTCTGCGTATGCTTCGAGTTCCTCATCGTCGAGGTCAACGGGGTTGAGTTCACCTGAAGGATCTTGGGGTGATTGTTCTAGAGTAAGGTGAGCACTTTGGGGAAGTGATAGCAGAAAAGTAGCAAGCACTTACTTGAACTTGTCAGCTCCCTTTCCCAGTCAAGAATGGTTTCAATATCAGGATCGAAAGAGGAGCCAACACTACGGGAATACGAGACTCGGTACGAATGTTGGCTCCTGCGATTTTCATTCGCCACGATTCGGCGAAACAGCTACGACCTCGGTTTAAGACTATTCATGACCATCTCAAGCACGAACGAACCTCATCCCCCATTACATCGTCGTCGTCCTCTTCTTCTTCTTCGTCGTCATCCATTATTTCATCAAACCCGTCACTGCTTCTTTCGTTTATGTATCGCCTCTTCCCGGCAATAGCCTTTTCACGCGCCTTTGCCGCTCTTTCTATACACCTAACTCTGAATTTCTCCCTCAGAAAACTCTTCTGGGGGTCCTCGGGAGTCGGAGTACCTCCACATGCGAATACTGAGCCACCACTAGAGGTGATCCTGCGTGCAGACGGATATATTCGCGTATGTGATGGCACGGGCGTGCTTGGAGTCCTGAGTTTGAGCTGCGCGTGCCGACGCGCTGACGATGATACTGGCGTGTGGGGTGTAGCAAGCGGTGAGGAACTCAAAGGGCGGTATTGCAAGTCCTTTGAAGAGCAGAAATGGGAGGATGTTGGGGTTGAAGGCGGCTGTAGGACATCAGAACTGTGCATTGGCGTTGATACGAGTTGCAACATAGCAAAGTACTATTTAAACAAAATGGTCTTACACGACTTGTCACATACTGTTATTAAGACGCGTGACAAAACGTGACTCAGACGCGTTTACGTGCGACTCGCTTCTGATTCTCAAATATCGACATACATGATAGCTCTGCATACCAGGTCAACAGCACGTCAACGGCCCGAGAGATTGATCAGCCTTCTACAGTGTGTAAGCGTTCAGTGCTGAGTAGAGCCGGATATCATCTGCCCTTCAAGAGCCTAGGCTGGTCATTCTGATTAGGCTCTCGCGGACACAGCATTGTTCTGCTATTTTGCATACTGAACGCACAGTTATATCTATAAACGTTAGCTTTACCATTCAACAATTGAATACCGAAATTAGTACTAAATGTCTGATAACAGATATCTTCGTTTACAGACCCCGTCAGGTTGATCTTGAAACAAATCCCTAGACAGGATCCAGTCTTCAGTTAGGTAGATCCGATACAGTAGGTTCGTAATTCATTGAGGTAGGATTCTTATTTCCAATGGCTGGTTCTACAAATGCGTCGATGGCACCATATCATGCCGAGATGTATGTATGCGTCCCTAAGCCACAGCTCGTAATTAAAGCAAGCACAGTTCTAAGGAAACAAAAATTCAGCAATTTATTACAGCTCCTGGCGCAGATATCACGCCCCACAGATACAAACTGAGCATCTTGTCTCTGCGCTTCGAGAAGTTCTGTCGTAACCAGATCTGCATCTAAAAGAGGTCTCGAATTGCCTCGTCACATTAGATTGAAGCAGGATTTTCTTCTGCTTTGAGACAAGCCAAATAGCCAAACTTTCGACATGCACATCAAGACTTAAATTTCCTATTGTGCGTTGATCTGTAATTTCACAATTTGCCAGGACCTACTTGAGTAACGGGCTGTCACAGGGTTGTGTGGAAATTTCTCAACAGTTCAATTCGGCGTGTAGCATCACAATATTATTACAGGCTCTCTTTTTGGTGGAGGGTTCAGGTCAGAGCTGATTAGCCTATGCTAAGGATTGTAAAATAAACGTACGAATACTTGCAGTTTTACAGTGAGCCATATTGGGCGTGGAAGTGGCCATTTCCCGTCCAAAGCTGGCACAAGAACCAACAAAGAAGTATGTTCACAGGATGGAGTTGGATCATATTCTTAAGATGGAATTCGGGTTCGAATTTGTGAACCATTCACCCCCGGACTTGAACTCTCCCACTTATGACCCCAGTATCATATCATCGGTCCTCCCTTCTCGATATACACCAATCGCAGGTTTTTGTCACTTCTCGCTGGCCATATGAGGGTGGGATGGGTGAACGTCTTGATGGATGCTTTGACCAGACCAAGGATATATTGATCAGCGGTTTTTGTTACGAGTGGTTGACCTACACTCTTGTTCTTCTTTCGACAACTGTTGAGTGTTGTCTCCGATCAAGAAGCCCTTGTTACAGCCCCGTCTCCATTCAAATCCACGTCGGTTCCATATCAAATTGCCCTGGTTCATGTATTGTAAGGTAGTTGCCATGAGAAATGAGGGGGGCTACGGACACAACTTTTCAGAACGTGTAGGCGCGTACGTTGGTTAATGATAAAGAGATGCGGAGGAAGTATTCGGTAATCGGCTTACAATGCACAATGTACAATCAAGTTAGAGAACACGACCACTAAGTAACACAATACCTTGTGCCTTCTCCAAATGATCTTATCCGGAGGGCTACATGAGAAGTTGTGTTGAGAGTGTGTCATATAGCATTCTATGTACGTGAGGATTTACAAATGTCTATTGAGGGTCACAAAACTAACTTCTAAAGGACACTATCAATACAGAGTTATGCTGCGTATGACAACATGGCAAAATGAAAACTCTTGTCCTTTATGCTTCCATGCTTCTTGCAAGTTCAATCACGTCAACAGCTATGCGTATGCACGTTAGCTATTCAGAACTGACCCGTGGATCGAACTCATACTCACAAGTTGGCCCTGATTCACTATCCTCAATTGCTCCCCTAGAGTGGTAGTATTGCTGTGACCAGAGTCCAGCTTGGTCAGTGAATTCTGTGCCAATATTTTGGTCCACAAAGGTCAAAACGATTGGGGCTGTATCGGTTTGGCTGCGAAATTCCGCGGTAGTTATGCTGGTAGGGTTTGAACGCCTCAGAAGGTGTGGGTTGCGTAAATTTAGCATCAAGCGCGTAATCATGACCGAGGATATTCTGCATAAAATGATAAGCGACTCAGAGATGCCGAGGCATAGTACTATACATACATATTTGTAAACATCGAGGCTACTCCTCTTGTGAACCGCTGTTCGAAGCCGTCAAGTTTCGCCCAAAAGGTCATGTGAAACCGCTTACACCACCATACTAATTTGATTATTTTAAGCCAAGCTAACCAAGAAAAATGGATGAACTGACCAGGAAAGTCAAAATATTGGCAATATTCGAAGCAATAATGACGCTAGACAGATATGTTTTGATGAAAATGTGTAGACACACACACACACAGTTAGGACTATCTGCTTACCCAAAGTACACCGATCCTACATAAACAAGGCAGTGAGAAGTTGAATGCGACTAGATAGCGGCTAGCTTACCGTCTCGTAACAGTAGGGATAATAAAGTCACGCCCTGCTCGCGTCGAAGACGAAACGATTTGTACACCGTCAAGGCGAAGACAAATGTGTCGAACACTAGCATACCACTCCATGCCACACTAAGACCTATAAAAAACGAAGATAAGATCACGCTACCCGCCATTGGCCAATGGAAAAGGCCCACGTTCGGCACTAAGAGGTATGGGAGAAAGTAATTAGCAAAAGTCACAGGAAAACAATTGGGATATAAACTGACAAGAAAGAAGAGAGCGTAGATATACATCCTCGTATGAAGAAAAATTCTGGCGTTCCGTACTCTTTTTCTTTCGCTTTTCCGGACACGATAGCCCACTGCGATGGCAAGCATGAGCTTTAGTAGGATCACAAGTAGAAGAGTGGCTCACACAGGCGACGATGATCGCAGCCCCCGCAATGATAAGGTAGAGCACTAATACGGTACGACTACGATCATAGAGGGCGTACATGCGCATGATAAGCAAAGCTGGAGCAATGAGAAAGTAAGACGGATTTGAACAGAAGAGGTCTTAGAAACACAACGCATACTTGAAACCCATATCTGCACGGCCACAGCAAAGTATTGGTGAAACGCTTGGAGGCTATGGCAACTATTGATGAGGATCCGCATGTCAGTATTGATAGCAGCGAGAACCGAGGCAATTAAAATGATTTGATCGAAAAGACGATGATCACAATCATAAACCACATCAGAAGAAGACAAGATGTGGTAGCAATGAGTGAATGGAAACGGTATAATACCAACATCTGTCATGCTATTCAGTACGCTTTTAGAATAGTCGACCCCGGACGTACTCGGGGCTTTTCAGGTGACATCGAGTACCAGAAGTATTCGAACATAATGGGGATGTGGCCCAAAAGAGTTAGATAACGGTTGATGAAGAAGAGCACAGCCGCCCATGTAGGACGCGAGGGGGCAAACCAAAACCGCTCTACCTCAGCGGTGAAGGTTAGAGCATAATCGTATACGAGTATGGCTATTGTGAGGATAAGAGATTAGCGCACGTTAGACAGATGATGGAAAGATGACAGCAGCCAGAAAGAAACAGTCACACGGTGACACCAAGGGAAAGAGTATGCCACCATGAGTTGGATGATTCTGTCATGCCTGGCATACCATATTCGAGCAGGGGGTACGTATGTATTGCAAAAAAACATACTGAACGCAACGAGGCCGAAATAGTAGTTCACGTTTCTGTGTCAAACAAAGACCAACCTATGAGTGAACTAGATAAGCGGCTAGATGGAGGCTCACAGGCTTTGCACATCGCTTGCGCTCAGCAGCTCGTAGCTCATCTCCTGAAGTGTTTTAATGCCCGTAGGTTGACACGATATGCTTTGGCTTGCAGCAGTGTGTGATGTCAAGCATCGAGCTTCGGACCAAGCCTACTGGGGGTGTAGATTTTTGACGTGACTTGGTATAAGTAGGATGGTGCGGTTGGCAGAGAGGAGGGAGGAAAGCAGACAGAAGCGAGAGAAGCCGTTGTGATAATAAATGTGAGAAGAGCCTAGCAACGCGTTGACTTAAGTGCATAGATACGATCAAAAAAAAGAAAACTCGGTTTACAATCCCAACTTCCAAGAGCTGAGCACAGTCTGATCCATAGAATTAGATCATAATGGGATCCACAAAATGATGATGGCCTGAACATCAGGACTATGCCAGATAAATCAATCGTTGTGGTGTATTATCATAACAATTTATCTAGAACACCATTAGAGCAGTGTACAACGTTGTATTACCAGCAGCTTCAGTGCATTCGGGCAAAGCACAGACAACGCCGAGGCACTGCCGATCAGATTCTTACCCGTTCGTCTAGCAACGAGCAGGCGCCTCGGTGCCTACAATACAATTGCATTTGTAAAGTTGCAAATTACCACATACATAGATTCTGGGCTACGACAAAGTCCGCGCACCCTGTCAATGTGCTGGAGCTCGCGACGAATGATATTCTAGGGTCGATAGAAGATTAGGTATTAGCCATCCGGGAAATGGGCTGTGCACGGTTAAATCCTTCTCCAACGTCGTATACAAATAAAAAAACTCACGAATTTGTCTATCGTGTGATGATCCTGCTTCTTGATCTCCCACCCGGCCTGGGATACGATGATACTCTGACAGATGGCTAGTATCGGCCAGCTCTATGTAGGTCGTCTGCGAATCCACGAAAGTAGAAGAGGCCTGGGTATTTCCGCTGTCAAAGACGACGGTGGTTAAGGTGGTACTGTAGGATCCTCCTAAAAGCCGTGGATCGCGTAGGTTGAGCATCAAACGTGTGATCATGACAGACGATATCCTACAAGTCGCGTGAGAAAACATTATCAAACAACAACTAAGCTGCGAGGAGCCTGTACATACGCGTTCGTAAAAGTTGTTGCAACCCCTCTTGTGAACATCTGATGATATTATCAATATATACGTTCGAGGGGCTTACATGGAACAGCTTACGGTACCATACTATCGTATCGATCAGAATGTCAGAAGAATCAGTTATCGAAAGAAAAGTAAAGCAGTAAACAAACCAGAAATGTTAGCATATTGCCAAGGTTTGAAGCGACCATGACACTTCAATGACAATTAATATTTTATAGCACAATAGAGAGGAGTCGAGCTTCACCCAAAATATATCGAACCTATGGACTTGGTTAACGAGCTTAGACGGATGTGGGTGTTGGATCTAACCATCTCGTAACAGTAATGCAAGCAAACCCAAGCCCTGAGCCCGCTGAGAGGTAAAAGCCTTGTATAGTGTGCATGCAAAGACAAGTGTATCGAATATTAGCATACCACCCCAAGCGGCGCCAAGGCCTTGATATAATACATTGAGCGCGCTTCCTCAGGATTGACCAATATGAATACGTACGTTGACCACTGATAAGCCAGCCACCAGTCATGAGTTAGTTCCTTTGGCTGCTATAGGTTGTAAAATCTTGACGTACGATAGTTGGGAGACCGTGGACGGACATCCTTGCTCGATAAGATACTCGAGTTCCTCAAACCCATCTTCTTTGGCTTTACCAGACACGATAGACCACTAAGCCGTGGAGGGTGTATGAGACGCTACCTCGGTTTCAATTGAATTATGGAGGCTTACACAGCCTACTATAAATGCAGCAAGCACAATCGAGAGGAAGACGAACAACACCGTAAGGCTACGATGGTACATGGCGTACATGCGCATCACGAGCATTACTAAAAAAAATGCGTCACGCTCGATTTATTCTTCTCTCTTGGGCATGGGCAAAAATATCACACGCACTTGCGACCCATACCTGGACAGCTACTGCGAAATACTGGTGATACGTTTGGAGTTTGTGACATCTGTTTTTTTATTATAGAAAACGGGGCCAGTCAGTGACATATAAAGATCGTAGTCATGGATCACGTCTAAGCATGTAAGCCATGACTCTGGATTAGGAAAAGGGAGAGCGATTCTGACATCTATAAGGAGGTTCCAATTAGCACAAACAAAGAGTCGTAAAAATTTGACAGGTTTGATTAAAAGAACGCAACTTGTGGCTTATCAGGTGACAGTGAGTGCCAAAAATAATCGAACATGACGGGTACGTGTCCCACGAGGGTCAAGTAGCGGTTGATAAAGAAGAGAGAGACGGCCCATGTGGGGCGCAAGGTCGCGGCGGGCCAGAATCGCTCGACTTCGTCGCTGAAGGTGAGAGTGTAGTCGTATACCAAGAGGGCTGTAGATAAGGTCCAGGGCTGAAGTAAGCGGGCGCATCATGAAGCATGGGGATAGACAGATGCAAAAGTAAAAAATAGAATTGCCTGGTAGAAATGACAATCACGTTGGACATTGGACAAACTGGTATTTGGATTTGGAAGGATTGCAGAACGGTGCATGATGTGCAGAATGTAGGATTGGTGTTCCAAAAAAAACCTGATGAAGAACATACTGAATGAGACAAGGTTGAAGTAGTAGTTTAGGTTCCTGTCGCACACAAAGCGTATTAGTGGGGGTAATACAATATAGATGAACACGACAAGGGAGGGGGAGCTTACAGGCCTTCTACATCATTAGCGTTTAATGGTATGTAACTCATGACCGAGAGACACTTTGGGATTGGGTTTGAAAGTTTAGGCTATCGGTGAAGTTCGAGCTGGACTCAGTGATAGAAGGGAGATGGGTTAATGAATATACCTTGTCCACTTATCCTTTAGCCCCGTGTACCCAAACTAGGGGACTGCGAGTTCGCGACAAGTCAAACAGAGCCCCAAGTGCGGCTCAGAAATTTTGAGGATCGAGAAGTCGTCAGTTTCGTAGAAAGGTGATAAGTTATAGAGGTTGGGGAGGGGAGGGGGTAGAGGGCGTGTACAGGCTATGAAAGTCGAGACCCGTCAGCAATGATTGTTAAGTAGAGGTCGTTCTGCCGACTATTTCTTGAAGCTTGAAGTGCCAAGGACGCCTATAAGAGCCCGATGGTGAAAGAGAGATATGAAACGCGTAAGCGTGACTTGATGGTGAAGCCCTTCGGACCTCTACGGGACATGGAATCGCCATAAATAATAAGATGGCATTGTAGGTTACGTCTTAGACCTTAAGCAGGCTTTAGTTGGAGATAGACAGCCCAGGCCGAGCCTATCGGGAGAGCTGGTTCTCGGCAGGGGTGGGAAGGACAATCATATCATTATGTGGATGAGGTTTTCGACGAGTATTGAGTTTGATGATTTTGTGATTTTGCAAAGATCACAAGCCCAGGGCACCCTTCAAGTTGTTTTACTTTTTGGCCGAGCTGATGTAGAACTCTGAAGTTCTGTTAAGAACACTACCATCAGTTACCTATATATACATAAGGTTTTTGACTTGTCATGAGTTCCTGGTATATGGGCGTAGTGCTACTCGCTGGCACGGGCCCAGATGCGTTGTCGGAGCAGTTAGAATTGCGAGCTAGAGTTAAACGTCAGGAAGGATTAAGTGGTGTCAACCGATCGTCCTTTGGCAGAGACCCATTGAGGGTGAACCCACCCCTTGAACATGATTGACAACAGGGTCCACCGAGAGCTTCTGACGAAGGTGAGCGGTGGAGCAAGCGTGACACGCCACGCCGTTACAATATACCACCAAATCACCGAATCACAGTTGGAGGGGGAAAAATTTACATCAATATGATATGATGTTCAGCGTCAACTTTACAACGGCAGGAACAGAAGTTAGATGGGCTTTTATACAGTCCCTGAACAACTTGAACATGAAGTAAACAGGAGGAATAGCCATTCAGGTGTCCAAAAACGAGACGAGCAAGAGAAACCTCAAGTTACATCAAAATTTTACATTCGGTATTGATGAAGGTGCTACCAGGGTTCGAACCTGGGTTTCGGGAAGTTTACTGTAAGTTGACAATTTCAAAATCCCGAGTGATAACCACTACACTATAGCACCGGTATTTATTATTCCACCAAAGCGGGACACATTCGAGAAGAACACTCAAGAGGTTACATCAACAGGGAATACTGATAGAAAGTCCGTACAAAACCTAAGCATAAGCCTAACAGTGTCCATGACCAGCCGTTCTACACGATATGATATATATCCTCCTATACCTTTCTCTTACTTTTAAAACCCAGACAGGGCAATAGCCGCACCACCTAGAACTGCGCCCATGATGACACAAGATACAGCCAGACGTGGGGAGGCCGCATTAGGCGTCGTTGAGACTTGAGAGGAGGTGCTCGATTGAGTCGATGAACCAGCAGAGGAAGAGGTGGCATCGAGGCCTGGAGTAACGGTAGGGTACGTTGAGCCAACGGGTTTGATTTCGAATTCTTCCGAAGTAGCGTAAATCTGGTTGAACGTTTCGTCCCGTCATGTTAGGTAAATGGCCAGAAGAAGAGGAACACGTACGCTCGACCGGTTGAGAGTGCTGCCAAACTGGATGGTGTACCCCGTCCCAGGAGGTGCAGAGAGTTGATCTTGAGTAATCGTTTTGGAGCAGTCGAAATTGTTTTGGATGCCAATAATAGGAAGCGGGTCGGTTAGTACCTTTTGGTCCTGTAAAAGTACAAGTTAGGTGTGATGCATCAGTTAGGGGTATGTCGCGTATGTATACTTTGTTGGCTATGAGAACGGTGAATGTTTCAGGGGCAGCGGGATCTTTGCAAGTCCACGACAGAGTGTTGATGGATTTCTCAACTGAAGGCGTCGAGAGTCAGGGGGAAACAAAACAAAGGGTTGCTGGACATACCCCACCAGACCTGACTACCGGGGGAGAATATCCGGAGTTCTGCAGTGACTGCGATAACGAGTGCACTGACGAGGGCGATGTGTGGAAAAATCATTGTTTGTATGCAGGCCAAAAAGAGTGTGAGGTGGTGAGGTGAGATGGCAAGACGTAGAGAAGAATGAGTGCTTCTTGCAAAACAAACAAACATATACATGATGTACCGAACTTCGGCAATAGCCGACGACGATCTTCCTCGGACTGCCACTCGTTCTCTTACACCAGATATGGATGTTCAACTTCCTTTTCAGTCAAAATATGCATATAGCTTCCTTCCTCGGAGGTATATAAATGCGCAACCTCGTCTAGTCTTTCCCTTTTCTCCTTTCCCTTCTTCCTCTCGCTTCCTATCCATCTTATATAATTAACTATTATTCATAATTCTTTCCTATTACGCGTCACCAAAGCTATCCCCCTCTCAAAAAATGCCACCATCCTCTCCATCTAATCGCCCGTTTCCCTTCTCTGCTCACCTTCCTCCTCTCCCGGACTCGCCCTTGTCCTCGGCTTCCCTGCGTTCAACAACAAGTAGCTCTTGTTCTAGATCTCGTTCCTCTCACTCTCGTCGTTCAATAGTTGCATTCCAACCGCACAGCCATGTTGCTTTTTGTCGCGATCATGCCCACATCGATTGCAACCATAACCGCGACTGTGACGGTCATGGTGTCTCTCTATCTGATTCGCCATCGTCAAATGGGTTGTTTTTGAGTTTGAACGCTTCGACCTCTTCGAGCTCAAGCTCGGGTTCGAGAGGTTATCAGTCGCCGCTATTGCGGAGCCCTGCTGGCTGCGGCCGTGAAGATAATAGTGTTATTCGACTTGATACCACGACAGATGAAGAAGAATTGGATAGTGAGGACCACGATGAGGAGGGTCGGGAAGATGAAGAAGAGGAGGAAGACGAAGAGTCCTCTTCTGATGTAGAAATATATTTCTCGTCTCTTGGAATTAACGACTCTGCCTCTGCTTCTGGAATCTCGCTATCTCTCCCACAGTCTCGTCATCATCACCAGCCTATCAGCTTTTCACAACAACAGCAACAACAGTGTAAATTACCTGGTAAGTACATCTGTTTCTATCGCTACGCCACAGCCGTCATCTCTTTTGGTTGATTTTATGTACTTTTGGCTGACTGGAGGAATTAACACAGATACAGAAACAGATAAACCAGTACCAGCGAATAACACGCCCACGTTTTCTTCATCGCAGAGTAAACCGTCATTTTCAGCTCAAGTCCATGCTCAAACCGCAATCTCTTCTTCACCCCAAGCTCAGGCTCTTGAATCTCCACCGCCTACCCCATCTCATCGACCCATTCCGCTTCCTACTCTATCCAGCAGCTCTGAACCCACGAAACAAGAAAAAACCCCATTTGTGTTCACACCCGCTGCCCCGTCTTTTTTTCCCGCTACCGCAATAGCTACAACTACTACACCTTCCGCTTGCGCTTCTGCCTTAAGCTCCTCTCTCACACGATCTCTTTCTGATTGCCACTCAGCGACGGCAACCGAAGGAGAAGATCATACCAAACCCGATGCGACGGGCAAGACTCCCAACGTGTATATCAACGGGCTTCCGCCACATTTCCCAGAAGACCAACTTTATGCGCTTGCAGCTCCATTTGGGCTCATTAGAAGCGTAAGGACGTTTACGAGGCATGTGAAAGATACTGAGAGCGGGTACGGGTTTGTTTTGTGAGTGTCCGGGGCTCTTCTTTTTATCTTTTTGCAAGTATAGCGGAAGCTAATACTAGTTTCTGTGCGTTTAATCGATAGGTTTGAAGCGATTGAGAGTGCAGAAAAATGCATCGCTTCTCTCCGACGTTATCGCAATCTCCATCCTACGTTTTCAAAGGTGTGTAGTAGCCATGGAGTTTCATAACACTGGTGTCAACCTTATTATCGACTGATTCATTAAATCATATCCTACCTGTAGCAAGCACACAAGATTCCTGGGGCGGCCTCCAACTCGACTTTCGCAACCGCCGCCTCCCCAGCCAGTGACATCCAAGGTCAAACGCTCACCCTCCCTCTGGATATAAACATCCACACCGATCTCCCTCTGAACCTCGGCCTCGGTGCATCATCACAGTCAGTGTGTTCGGCATCGACATCAATCGGTTGGGAGCAAGATCAAGATCGGATGTTTGACGAAGACGCAGGGGGAAGCGCATCATTCAAGGCCAAGATGGAAAGCTTGCATGACAAGACGAGCACCAATCTGTATATGGAAGGGTATGTTCCCCACTTTAGCTTCTATCAGGGCCAATATTTATCTTTACATCCTGTGAAGGCTGCCATTGAGTATTGACGAACCTGTAGGCATCGTTCATATCTACAAAAGAGGTACTGACGTTTCACCTTTCTTGTTGGACCAGACGCTTGCGGCGCTGGTGTCGCCCCACCGCATAAGCAGTTCGCGCTTCTTCCAAACGCGCCTTAGCAATCCGCCGCGTATCATTGCATTTGTTAGGTAACTGAGGCACTCTCTTTACCTGGTCTGGTACTGTCATAAATGGATGACTTTCTGCTAGGTTTGAAACGCGCACGGGCGCGGAAGAAATCATCGAACGTCTGCATGGACGCATGGTGCGTGGGTGGAACGATCCCGGGAGTCGGATCTCGGTAAGGTTCGCGGATACGGCGGAGCAGAGGGAACTCAGAGTTGGTGTTCCTTTCTTTCAACTTGTTTTCCTGTCTGTCTTGAGGAGTGCTGATTACTTATATTTCTGTAGAGAACGGAACGAATGGCTAGGGAGGGTGAAGAATCTCCCGCGCGGTTAACCATTGCACAGGCATCACTGCTTAATCTGCATGGTCAAGATCTACGAACGAAATGTTCCCTTCCGCCCGCTCCGTCTCTGTCTACGCATCGGATTCCCACACCACAACAACTCCAGGCGCCGCCGCCGCCCCTTCCGACCCCAGTACGAGCGCACACTCATACGCCTCCTTTCCAAGTTGATTATACACTTGCCGGCCGTCAGACTTACTTGCACCCTCATCCCCAACCCCAAGCGCAACTCCTTCCCTCCACACAAGCACAAATTCAAATGCAGCTACACTCTCGTCCACACACTCCTATGCATCTCCACTCCCCATACCATAACCACATTCACCCCGCTGATCCTTCGCTTCTTGGCACGCTCTCGCAGGCGGCTATTGACCCTGCGATGGCAAACCTTCTGGGGTCTCTCCAAGCTCGCCAGAAGAGCCCAGCAACGTATCAGGATTCTTCGCTCGTTTACAATGGCCACAGCTTTGCTCATAGTCTTGGTCATGACATTTCCTTTGCAACCAATCGACATAACACTAGAGAATATGAATATGGAGTTAAAACTGAGGACGATCATCATCATGGCGACGAAGGGGTGGCCGTACCGCTTCAGCAACAACAGATTGGGAATAGGTATATGTATGGTGACAATGTTGGTATACGCTCGCAACCCAGGGCGCGCAGGAGCGGGAACGGGGGCGGTCAAGCGAGAGGCGGGTATACGGCTACGGAAGAATTTATAATGCGTGCGCATGCAGAATCGGCTGCTGCTGTTCAGCAGCAGAGAAGACGGCCTGCGCCACTGCCGCTTGATTTTGTTAGACGGCGGTGTGACAGTGGCGCGAGTCTCGGTGCTGGCGCGAGTGCGAGTGTCAGTTCAGTAAGCATTGGGATGGGCGTATGCGCGTATCGTGTGCCAACTGCTCAGACACATTTTTCGACATCGCCTTTGCTTGGAATGGAGATGCCACTTGTTGGAGAGAATGAATTCCATGCGGGCGTTGGTGGGGGTACAGGTGTGGGTGGGGGGCGTCCTCAACATCAGTCTCGTCACCCCTATCATCAGCAACACCTCTCTTCTAACCACCATCGCGTTCATTCTACACAAGGGGATGCTCAGATGTCTCGTGATATGGTACAGCTTCTGCAACAGGAAGAGGAGGCCGACCAGGAGTACACGTATGACCAGAGCCCTAACCCAAATTCGACCCAGAGCCAGAACGATGCACTGTCGTCGTCGCCGAATCCGAACCAATATTACTATCAACAGGCTCATCTTCGGTCTTCGACGCTGCCTCAGCGGACGACGCCAGCCGCTATCCCGCCAACCCGGCATTATCAGCATAGTAGTTTGAGCGTGGCTGGATCTGTGTCCGGGAAGCATCATCAATCACAAGCCCAGAGCCAGAGCCAACATGGGCAGTTATTGTACTCGTCTGGAGATGGGAACGGCGGTACCAATGGAAACGGGAGCAGTGTGGGCAAAAGCGGCAACAGCAACGGTAACAGTACCGAAGACAAGAACAAGAACATGAAAGATAGCCAGCTTGTTAGCATTATGCACTATGATATGGCACCCCAGCAGCAACACGCTCCCGCGCCTACGGCGACACGCTATCATCATCCCAATCATCGACATCAATCGAGCCAGAGTCAGAGTCTAGGCCAAATTCATAATCAAGGTCAAAATAGGCGAACCCAAGACACATCTAGTCATCATCACAGTCAAAGCCGAAGTCAGATCCAGGCGCAAGTACGGAATCATAATCACATCTCCGCTACGACAAGGCCGTCGTCATCCTCTTTGTATGATGGTACCATGTCGTCATCTCTAGACATCGCTATCGCTTCCTCCTCTCCAGACCCGTCTCCTTCGCTTTCGCTCATCTCTCCTGCGTTGACGTATTCATCGTCGCAACATTCCCGTTCGCCATCAACACTGAGCCCCGCTACTCCATTTTTCAATTCGTTTGGAGGGGCAGGGTCGGTCGGTCGAGAAGATCAACAAGAGAAGCAGGATCAGCAGGAAAGAGAGAGGGATCTACACCTACAAGCGCAGCAGCGCCATGGCGCTGAGGGTCCACGTGAGGGGACGACTCATGGACACGTAGGGGCAATAGGGAAGATTCAGGCTCAGACGCAAGGGCAGGGCCAGGCTATGTTCGCGGGAGATGGGAAGGGGTTGAATAGGAGGACCGGAAGTCGCTGATTGTTTTCCTTCAACCCCCCTTTCTCTTGTCATTCAGTACTGAGTCGCGCGCGCAGCTCTTACGAAAACTTCACCACTCGATAGCTCGGCTCCTCTACTTTCTTCATGACCAAAGCTAGAGATCTCTTACTCGCTTGTTTGCTTATTTGCACACTTTTATATTCAGCTTTCCCGAGCTACTAGCTCTTGCATCAGTATCAGCATCATTCACAGACCAATACCGGCACAGTTCCATCCTTATCGTGCTTTCTTCTGTTGTCTTCCTTTCTAAGCGCACCCCCCCCCCCCTCTCTCTCTCTCGAGCTTTTTCATTTTTTCACTTTTTTTTTACGCACCTACGACACGATAGCACAGCACAAACAGTTCTCGACAAACAGTTCTCATATGACAGTTATAGCTAGCTAGATGTTTGTATGTTTCCATAGCAGAGTTACGTATCAAATGATTAAGCTATCGTGTATCACTCTCGTAGGCCTCATGCTGTCCCGGTATCTGACTCTGAAACCAATTAGCCACACCACGGCCGCTCCATTGCTGCTACCTATGCGTAGACCGGAGTTCCCTTTGCTCTAGTATCGAGATAGCTGTCATTCTTTGAAAGCATGATCAGAATAGATTCCTACCTTTCTCTAGTAATAGCCTTAGTAATTGCTGCAGACAACGTTGGGCCAGCTCTATCGTCATCTCGGGAAACATACTCTCCACCCACCTGGGGCCATTCATAAAGGCCACCCTTCCATAGCAACTGCATATGTCGAAAATTGTTTGCGCGTATCATGGTTCCTGAGACCAAAATCAGCTCCATCGCCTCCCCGGGTTTCCTGTTAGTATTGCAACCTCAACACGACCGTTGACGGTATCGCTGAGGACACTCGCAGTCATAAGTTCGTGATGGCGCCCTGGCTGCGGCTAAAACTTATTCAGGCCTTATCCAAACGCGGGATGTACACTTGAGTGAGTTAAACCTACCGTCATAGCAGTAATCATCTCGCTTGGGTCCAATCTCCACCACGTTCCTTTTGGCTTAGCCCTGTCGCATTCGGCTAGGTTGTCTTTGAGACTATCGGATACTGGGCTTAATCAGCAGACTGTCTTACCTTCCGCCAGAAAGACTTGGCATGTTCCTACCTGTTCGTTTGTTAACGGATCCCCCAACTGAAATACATCGTCTTCTAGGGCCTGACAGAGATGAGCCTCCCTGACCCATGAGCGAGTAAGCTTCATATTCGGGTCCCTTCTGTGGTTGATACCACATCGATTTGCCAAAACCGAACCGTATTTGAAATCTCTGGTAACTATCCCAACCTGAACCAAGTTATTGTGGTTTCCTGTTGGGGTGCTCAGGAGAACTACGGTATAGAACCATTCTTGGGCACCCGACTACGACGCGGTTAGAAATGATCAAGGTAACGATCCACGGTCAGAACGGCCCACAGGTATACGCCACACCTGATAGAATAATACTGGTTTCACGACCCTCGGAGGTCCAACCTTGGCTAACCAGGCTCTTCTCATTTCAAGCCCGGGGGATAACGCTTCAACTTTAGCGATTACACCAGAAAGCTTATTTTCCATCGCGGCAGCCTGATTGTTTGCGTCGTTCAAAGATCGGGACGTGGCGCTGAGCACAGCTCCTGGAGGCGTAGAAACCAAGGATAGAAAAAAATGCCTGCCGGAAGCATCGAATGAATATGTAGCATGCTCAGGGGTCGTCGAGTGTAGCTCAGATGTAGATTCAGGCTGTGTTATGGGATGTTGAGTGAAAGTAAAGAGGAGGCCAGCCTCGTTGGGGCCATTATGGTACCTACTTTATAGTCTTTGTGTTAGCCATGAACCCCTGAACGTTGCTGAATTGATCATCAGTACATGCTCCCATATTAAATATCATAACTTCATTATCTAGTTAGGCGACTCGGAGACGGTCAGGATCCGCGAGTACACAACTAGATGACGCGGCAAAGAGAGTTGTTGTATGCTCGGTAAGGCAAACAGCTTTTTTTTTTCACGGTCAGAAAAAAGAAGGCTGGTGTTATGAAGGTCTTTTTTGTGGGTAGAGGGGTAGCCAGCAAGGTAAAACAGGACGAAATGCAATTATCATGTGCTGACAGACCCCTCAGTTTAGGTGATCGCTTGTGTTAAACCTAGGGACATCAATGATTGTCATACGTAGTCTCGGTCATAATCCAATCCATACTCGCGGAGTGTATATTACTGCAGTAGATGTATGGCACGAGAGCACAGTGCAAACAATTCTCGACAAACAGCTCTCATATGACAATTATATGCAGCTAGAGGCTTTAATTATTTCCATGGCAGAGTTACGTATCAGATGATTAAGCTATCATATATCATATATCACCCGCATAGCCTCTGTTATGTGTTCCCCGACTCCCCGATTGCGTATAATGCCCGGCTCTTTATAATCATCCTACCACAGTCTCTAGCTACTTACTGGAGAAACAACCAATCCA
>JABCKK010000038.1:37568-56380 GCA_018221785.1 Calocybe gangraenosa
ATCTGTTAATGACGAGCTCAACATCAGTAAAAACGACTCCCATGGTGTCTAACCCCGAAAGTATTTAGCCACGCCGTTAGACTCGAGTTGCCTAAAATTAGACTCGCGTCGCTTTTGCTCTAGTATCGAGATAGCTGTCATTCTTTGAAAGCATGGTCAGAATAGATTTCTTACCTTCCTGTAGTAATCGCTGCAGACAACGGTCGGCCATCTCCACTGTCATATCAGGAAACCCGCCCCACTGCCACTTGGAATTTTCATAAAGGCCATCTTCCACAGCAACCGCACGTGTTAAAAAGAATGGCTTTTTGTTCATTGTATTGCTCATGATACTAAAATCAGCTCCAGGGATATGGGGTAGCCTTCCCGGCGCTTTCGTTACTATTGCAACCTTAACGAGACCGTCGACGGCATCGCTCAGAACACCCGCAGTCACAAAATCAGTAGGGCGACCTGACGCCAGCTAAGACAAACGTTCAGATCTTTTCCAAATGCGGCGTGTAAACTTGAGTGAGCTAAACCTACCGTCATAGGAGGATCCATCTTCTTTGTGTCCAGTCTCCACCACGTTCCTTTAGGCCTAGGCCTGTTGATCTCGGCTGGATTGTTTTTGAATGTTAATGGATACTGGGCTCGATCAGTAGACTGTATTACCTTGGTTTAGAATCTCCTGACACGTCTCTACCTGTTCGACTGTTATTCGACTCCCCAACTTGTCTAGCACACGTGGTGGGGGCTGACCGAGATGACGCTCCTCGACCCACGAGCGTGTAAGCTTCCAAGGCCCCTTGTTTTCGACACCACATCGATTTGCCAAAACCGAACCGTCTTTAAAATCTCTGGTAAATATCCCAACCTGAACCTGGTTACAGTCTTGACCTGTTGGGGTACTCAGGAGAACCACGGTATAGAACCATGCTCGGGCATCCGACTAAGACGCGGTCAGAAATGATCAAAGTAACGATCTATGGTTAAAACGGCTTACAGGTATACGCCACAAATTCGTGCTTAGCACCTGATAGAATAACCCTGGCGTAAGGGACTCCGGACGTTGAAATTCGGCTATTAACCGTTTTATTGTGTTGGGCTCCCTATCTGACGCTTCAACTCTAGAGATTCTATTCAAAACTCTCGCTTCCATGTCTGGGTCTAGTGGGCTGGCCGTTGCACTCGCAGCCTGAGCGCTTCCGCCGATCAGGGAACGGGACTGTGACGTGGCGCTGAGCACAGCTCCTAGAGGCGTAGAAACCAAGGATAGTAGAAAAAGGCCTGCCAGAAGCATCGAATGAATATCAAAGGGTTGTTTTAAAAATGGGATGTTGATTGAAAGTTAAGGGGAGGCCAGCCTCGTTGAGGCCATTATGGCGCCTACACCACCAGCTTTATACTCTTGGTGTTAGCATAGCCATGATCTCCGACTCCTGAGCGCTGCTTAATTGATCATCAGCACTTCCATATCGAACACCACAGCCAGCAAGGCGACCGGTGGAAATTGCGATCGTTTTCTATGGGCTGTAATGGCGCATTGATGACTGCATCACGACCACTTTCAAATACCGCTCCAAGTCCACTCTTTTCTGATCTGTGAAAAAAAGTGCTGCTTGCCTTACCGACTCACCGAGCATACTACAACTCTCTTTTCCGCGTCATGTAGTGGGTACTTGCCGCTCCCGACTGTCTCAGGTCCAGACCCAACTTCAGGGGTTGTCAGCCTTGTCTCACGAGCAAGCATGGATGGTTACCATCCGGATAATAAAGGGAGAATCTTGCTATAGCCGGTTACCGTTAGCCCTAATGATTATAAATGATCTGTCATCAAGCCTTATTGATTATACCTGTTCAATTGGGCTGCAAGGATTTAGTCAATCTTCTAGTGGGTACCTTTGGTCGGGCGCGGAAGTCACATGCCATTTGCCAATTTTAATTATGTAGAGAGAGTGACCCTGATGATGACCCTGGCCACAAAAACGACTGGTACAAATATGCTTCCTACATATCAGGGATCACCCGCAAGCCGCCTCGACCCCTTCTCCCCAGCAAAATAAATTCGCGATCCCTCAATACTACTGAGCCAGGTTAAGCTAAGCGAGTTTCCCTTGAGCAGAACTCCCTCAAAGCCGTTTGCAAATAATCCCTATTCAATTCTCAAGTAGTTATCGTTACTCACCTTGGGCACCGTGGGTTTTGCGATGCTGATTTGCTCTCGCCTGGTAAATGGGAATAACCGGCAGCGTTTGGTTGATCCTTTCGGGTATGGGTCATAAGATCCCGATTAGCTAAAAACCGTTCACGCAGGCATGTACTCTATCCTCAACATACAGGAGTACCAGGTAGTTCACAGGCAAAGGCACTATGTATCACTATCACTCCGGTCAGGTGCTCACATTCTACAACTTTAGACTACACTGGGGACAAGCGAGGGTCGTAGTTCATACTTTACAGAGGATCTTGGGTCTCATATTCAGACGGCATACAATTCCTTCAAACGGTTCCGCAATCTGCAATAGTGATCTTCTTAGTGGTTTTTCCCGACGCACTGCCAAACTTTTCGATGTTCATCACAAGGTCTAGTCCTTCAGTTACCTCACCTGAAAGGGTGAAAGATTGTGAGTATCCAAAAGATCGCTTGGGATTGCAAGCTCACCGAAAACGACATGAGCTCCGTCGAGCCAAGAGGTTGCGGCTGTGGTGATGAAGAATTGTGATCCATTCGTGTTCTTGCCTGCGTTCGCCATGGACAAGAGTCCGGATTTTGTGTGCTTCTTCTGGAAGTTTTCATCTAAATTTTTTTTGGGTTTGAAAAAGAGTCATTGGATCGAATCAATGAAGATCAGATAGAAAAAAAGAACTTTGATCTTACCGGGGAATTTTTCTCCGTAGATCGATTTACCCCCAGTGCCGTTGTGGTTTGTGAAATCACCACCCTGAAGCATGAAGCCGGGAATCACGCGATGGAAGGATGATCCTTTATATCCGAAGCCATTTTGTCCAGTAGCCAGCTCACGGAAGTTTCTGGTGGTCTTTGGTACGACCTCGTCGTAGAGCGTGAAGACAATGCGGCCTGAAGCCTTGTCATCGATAGCGATATCGAACTATATTTTCGAGTTAAAAAAGTAGATCGGGATTCTTGGACAGAAATCTATGGATAAATAGGCGGTTCACTTACAAATACTTTAGACATGATGATGAAGGTGAAGGGAGAAAGAGAACGATACACCAGGTGGAAACAATGATGCTGAGTGTTTTAAGAGGCTCGGCGATTCCCGAGCATCAAACGATTAGTAAGCGGCGACACATTTGTGATTGGGGGTGTATATGTCAGATTCACAGAGCAGTACAAGGTACAGAGGAACGCGCTCTCAGTAGCAGATAAATTTGAGGTCTCATACATAGTTTAGACAGTTCCACTTTCAACGATTGTTATCTTTGCCTTTGGAGTACCCGCCGGTGTTCCCAGGGATTCTATCTGTTTGACAAGATCCATATTATCAATGACTTCACCTGTTCCAGTTATGATCAAACAGGTGCCGAGACCCTAAAACGTCATACTTAGGCGCTCACCAAATACAACATGGGATCCATCAAGCCACGTGGTAGAAATAGTCGTGATGAAAAACTGAGAACCGTTGCTGTTGCTGCCCGCATTGGCCATAGAGAGAAGGCCTGGCTTAGAGTGTTTGAGGTCAAAGTTCTCGTCTTGTAACGGGTATTAGGGCAAAGCCGTGCGATGAGCCGATGCCCGAATAGCTTTCTTCGTACCTAAGAACGTTTTACCATATATCGACTTTCCTCCAGTACCGTCCCCTTTGGTGAAGTCTCCCCCTTGTAGAATGAACCCAGGTATGATACGGTGAAACTCGCAGTCTTTGTAACCAAAGCCATGCTTTCCAGTAGCAAGCTCACGAAAGTTCTTAGCGGTCTTTGGGACTACGTTGTCGTAGAGCTTCATCACGATGCGCCCTGCAGGCTTGTCGTCGATGGTGATATCAAACTATGGCGAGAGGTAAACGTTAAAAGAGAACTTTTGAGAGAGCATAGTACTCACAAAAACGTTGGCCATGGGTAACGTAGCTGAACAGATATATGTTGGGGGAAAAGTGAGAGAGAAGCAAAATGATAAAATACAGCGATTTTAAAGTACCCTCCAAAGATGCAATGGATACGGATATAACCTGGATTGATCATTCGCCCATCGCCATTCGGATCACACGTTATCATTACAGAGACGATTGTCGACTTTGGTAATTTTGACCGAAGTCACAATGTTTTCCGGTAAAATGCTCCGTGGCCAGTCATTTCCTGCTTGGGAGTCAACAAAGCAAGTCTTGGGGGTCCTCAAGGACAATCGGGAGCGTGCAGCCGAGACATTGGAACTAGAGGAAACCATGTGACGCGAAACGCGTCAACGTGCTAAGCAGCATCAGATGGCTACACCGGACGCTTTTGACTGTCAGAAGCCTCTCCCCCCTAAGTAAGTTGTGAAAAGGTCCGATGGTTCAACGATTGTAGCAGCCATATGTCAAGATTCCTTCAAGAACAGCAACGAACACATCCAATTGGAGATTTGAAGTCTTCATGTCGCGCAGATGTGGTCGAACCAGTCAGGTCAAGAGTCGGTTTCCGAGCTTATATTGGGTTCAATCCGGGCGTTTTTGCGCAATGATTCGGAACTTGGTATAAGATCGGGGGAGGCCCCAAAGACCCGATCTGTTGAGATATATGTGTTTCGTTTTTACAGCTTTTGATGGCGCCGAATGTCGCGCCGAATGTCCAGGCTTGTCGCTGGTAGCTGCCAGTCGTTGGTATTGATGTCACCATGCAACATTAGAGCGTAGCCTATAGAAAAAGGGGTAATAAAAAAAAGCTATCATGTCATAAACTGAGAATACAAAATTACGGAGCCTCTGAATTGTCATGGGACGACTTTCTACTACTGTCATGTAGTCTCGTCATATTCTCTTCCCGAATTCGGGTCATAACTACCGCATGGGCTTTCCATGGCTTGAGTCCAGGCGCAAAGAGTTCTTCCATTCGTTCGAGTGGTATTTGTTTTGTCTCCGGGAGAATTAACTGGTTATATCACATGAGAAGGTTGCACGTTGGATACGAAGGAACAAGGCAGAAACCCACAAATACATAAAATACAGACAGGATCATCAGGGTTGCAAAGAATATGTAGACACCGTAACCCATGGCTAAGAACATTTGTGGTGTGAAGCGCGCGATAAGGAAACTAGGCGGCGATTAGGCGGATGTGTGATGAAACCGCCGCTGTGACTCACCCAAACAACCAGTTCGACGCAGCCATGCAGGCTTGCGTAAAAGTGCGAACATGTTGTGGAAAGAATTCTGCTCCTACGACCCAGGGCGTACCGTTCCATGTTGGTGAATAGAATATGGTCCAAATATAGAAAAACGCAACTAAACCATAGTGATTAGAGTGAAGATGAGGAGCAAAATAAAGCACATACTAGCACTTCTTCCGCCACGTGATAAAGGCACCGATGTAGCGGAACCTACAGCATCAGGCTTCGCGATAGCAATATAGGCGCCAATGTAATACATGGATAGTCCACCACCAATTGATCCAACGATCAATAGGTAGCGACGGCCCAGGTTATCAACAAGCCACATGAGCCAGACCAAAGACCCAACAAGCTTGACTACAAAGAGATAATTAGTGGTGTCAAGGTTACAATATATTCAAGATACTTGCTAATGCCATATACGCCTGTTGTCAGGAGAGCCGTGCTTGTTCCTGTGACACCGATCGACCGGAAGATGGTGGGACTAGATAAGCCTATGAGCATGAATTGCGGTCCGAATGATGAATTCAGTTCACGAGTAGTAATTGATAGCATTTATTCCCGTTCCGTTCTGCCATGCAAATAGACTAGCACCGATTAACAGCCTCTTGATGAGTAAGTTACTGGAAAAAACAGTCCTGAGAGGGCCCCAGAAACCTGCACCAGCAAGTCCACGCTCATGTGCTATAGTCGCTTCAATAGCTTGATATTCGTCGATTACATATGGGTGGTCCTCCGGAAGGTGACGCAGATAAGCAAGGTTTTTCAGCGCTTGTGAATTGCGGTCGCGGGAAACTAGCCAGCGAGGTGACTCTGTGAGTAAAAAGGATCCAATGAAAAGTAAACCCCCAGGCTGTATTAATTTAACATTGGAAAAATGTCGAGAGTATGAAGAATTGGACATACAATCAATTGAACAGCAAAAGCTATCAGCCATTGAGCATGGCCCGGCTCTACGTTACGAGTGACTCCATAGTTGATCCAAAAGCCTTGAAGCAACCTCAACAACCTAGCAACAAAACATGAGCAGAACGTACCAACGACACCACCTGTCTGCCAGCATAGCTCATAGAAACCAATCAATCTCCCGCGGATAGCGGGCGGAGCGATCTCAGCAACATAGATAGGCTATGCGAAAGGAGCGGATGAGAAGGGAATATCTTTATGCAACTGGATGTATTCACAGCCAAGTTTGATGCAGCTCCAATAGAGAGTCCCACAATGACCCGGCCGGCGTATATAATCCCTAGACCTGTGGAGGATCTGTTGATTCGTCATTCATGACATACAGTTTTCGTGCGATTGGTCCAGTGTACGCACGATGCAGCTACTTGAAGGATGGCGCCCACACAGAAGACTATAGCAGACACTAACAAGCCCCATTTGCGACCCCAATAGTAACCCAATGGGTAACCAAATATAGCCCCGAAGAAACAACTGGCGGCGGTTCGGTGAGCTGGGCCGATTTGCTAAGATGGGTTGGCACGCACCCTGCTTGATATGATGAAACGATATTCGCTGATATGACTGCAAATTCGCTGGCTGTAATGTGGTCAAGAGAAAACTCAGCCTTGAAGCTTGCAAGTGCTATCGAGGTTCCTATAAAAGCTGAATCGTACCTAAGCGGCAATGAAACGGTTTAGGGTACAGCTTGTTATTTGGAATTCAGACGTACCCAATCATAACTGCAGCAAAAGTGGCTACTATGGACGCAAAGTAAACCCTCCAGTTGTACACTTCTTTAGGAGTGGGCCGATCTTCAACGCGAGAAAAGTTGCCCATGTTGACGATATAACAGTGCCAATGGAAGGAAGACGCTTTCCTCAAAACCAAATGAGGGAAAGATATAACTTTGGCGCTTTGATGGGAACCACGGTCCCATACTCTGAGAAGTTTGCAAATGACTTCTGAGGCATGGGCGTGTAATGGGTTGGGGTAATGGCGGAGGGTGTGCGGCGAAGGGCTGAGTCTGGTGACCAATTTCGGACACGCTGAATCATCGGACCTCGTCGGAAGTACCATTGCATGCTTGTAATAATGCCTACACCGTCGCCCCTGGCCTGGAGTACTTTATGCTCTTGCTCACTTGCGCAATCCACGTCTGCGACTGCACACTATGTTCTTAGACAATATCCCACCACAGGGCAAAAAGTTCTATCTCTTTGGCTACCCAGTTGCTCATTCAGTCGCGCCAACATTTCACAATTACTGCTTCAGCAATTGGTCCCAGAGAAGACCAGCAAACACCTATGAAACCTGGCCAACAAGTAAGGTGACCGATACGGTGTTGAACATTTTGTCTTGTGACGACTGTGGGGGTTCAGCGTATGTTTACATACTAACCTTCATTGCGCCTCAAATGTGCTTACAACAATTCTTGTTCTCAAAAAGGGTAACCATGCCCATCAAGGCAGCAATATTGCCCTACCTTGACGAGATATCAATCGAAAGCAAAGTGACTGGCGCATGCAACACCATCGTCAAGGTCCCCACTAGCACAGGGTACAAACTTGTAGGGCAGAACACTGACAGTATGATTGCCTCAATATCTTCATCTTGGAGAAAACTCAAGTAATGGCTGTATTAGTCCTTGGTGTGCGTAACGCACTCTTGCACGCACTTCGCTCCCAGTTTCCCATCTTGAATATACGTCCCGAAGCATCCTATTCTACCTCTCTAGGCGTTGGAGGAGTACTCATCGGAGGCGGCGCAACAACCCGATCCGCAGCATATGCTCTTACGCTGTTAGGACTGAGTCCGTTGTACATAGTCAATCGAGATGTTGCCGAAGTTCGCGCCGTCCAGAAGTCACTTGCTCATATAAATGTCATCCACCTCAGTGATCCAGAAGACGTTGAATTTCATCTAGGCCAAGAAGGTTCTGTGCAAGTTCTAATGATAGTTGGCGCCATTCGTAAGCCCCCCCTCCCATAGTTCGAATGAATGAAGGCTGACTTAGTCCCTTTTACAGCTTCCACGCCCCCAACGACGGCGGAAGAGCGTAGAGTTTATTCCACTGTATCGACAATCTTGACCCTTCCCTATGTCAAACCTACAATATCTGCCCCGGGAATCCCAATGCCTAATAGACGGATTTTCCTCGAAATGGCGGTACGAACCTTCTCGGCTCACCCTCATTAATGCGAACTGATGACATACATGCAGTATAAACCACGCCTTACACCAATGCTTCAGATGGCGACGGCGCATGGATGGCACGGCGTTGACGGCATCCAGGTATTTGAATTAATTATTGTTACATGTCCTCGGTGGGGATTGTTGACCACATATGATACAGGCAATGATAGAGCAAGGCCTAGCTCAACAGCGTATGTGGTACGCTAGTAACCCCAGTCTGCGCATCGGCAGCGATGATCGCATCCTCAGCCCCGAGCTGGAACAGGGTGCAAGAAAATTATGTGAAACGATGGGTGATGTCATCTTGATTGGCGAAGAGGTGGATACGGCGAAGAACAAACGCCCTGCCGAGATACCGCTGCGCAGTCCACTTGACTATCAACAAAAGTCTGCGTTATAGATTAGGCTTTTATTTCTTTGATTATGATTATAGATAGACGAGTGTTTCCATGGTCATTTCGATAGCAGTTGAGACAGAATTGCGTTCAAATCCTCTAGCGTATGGTAATTATGCTCGGAACCCGCATGTTGCAAGTTACGAAATCGCATCGCAGATCTTCCGTGCCATTGAGAAGGCGGCCTGTCGTCCGCCGGCAACCCAGTACCGAGTTGTGAAATTATCGTAGATATATCTGGGCGTTCCTGGGGCCGAAAATTCCAGCAATCTTTCATGACGTCCCATATACTGGTGGTTAGCCCGTGTTCAGTCCATGGTAAAGTTCCTTCTGGGGGGCGTGTTGGATGGTCGCCTCGACTAATCCTGAGGATAACTGTTGATTCTCGGGTGGATTCAAAGAACGGTAGACGTCCAGTGAAGACCTGTCAAAATATATCAAAAGCCGTAACGACCACCAGAAAATATTCCAACCTCATAACACAGGCAGGCCCAGGCGAACACATCACTTTCTTTGCTATTATGGACGATTTTTTCCGTTGGCGCATTGTCCATTTCCGGCACATGTAACTCAGGAGCTTGCCATCTGATACTTCCACCCTTAGACGCTACAGAGGAGTGGGTGGCCCAATGCAATATCAGCGGGTCTGTCACACTTGATAACCCAAAGTCAGCCAAGCAGGCTCTTCCTGAGCCATCCACGATGACATTCGCCTTCAGAATAAAAGTCATCATCGTAGATCAGAAGGTTTATATTAGATATCTAACAATCTCACCGCTTTCAGATCCCCGTGAACAACGGTATTCTCATGAAGGTAGCAAAGGCCGGCCGCTGTGTCTGAACACTGAGGGTATATAAGTCATATTTCGGCCATGTCGAACATGTATATTCTCACGAGAAGAACACGGTTTGAACCAGGGTTCACTTCTAAGTAATCGCCGAGGTGCCCATTTTCCGCCCAAGGTGACACGAACGAAATCTGGGACCGAAACAGGTACAATCCATAAAACGGCAAGAGATTCGGGTGAGATAACTGGCCCCAAAGTATTGCTTCTCGTGCGTAGACCTAATTCAGTGTCCCGTTTTTAGTCTAGATTAAGTCTAATCGTTACATAGAGCAGACCTTTCCCATATGCTCCACCAACGAAGTCTTGTAGGCCCTAATAACCTTGAGGCACAGATGTTCGTCTTTGAATTGCGCCCTGTGGATATCGGCATAGCTACCCGACTTCGTAGCTTGGTCGTCAATGACTTGCACTGGGCCTTGAAGGTTGAAGCACAGCGGATAAAGCTGTGTCGTCTCTGAAAGCCGTCGCATAGCAGTGATAAGCTGTCTTCGGCGATAGTCTAGAAAACTGCGAGTATCTAAGACCTTTGTTTCACTTCCATTAGTGCCCCATGTACTGTAATTACACCTGTCGCCAAAAATGCGGCTTACCAATTGGAATACATCGAGAATTGTCTGTGCGTCTGTTTTGGTACATGACAGGAACTGTCTGTACAAATCTACATCTTTGAAGACAGCTGCCAGCTTGGATAGGGTACCAAGTTCAGGAGAGATTGAAAGGCTCTCTACTGGAGGCATCTGATGATATGAGTTACTTTAATAGTTGCCCTCATGGAACAAATTACTGCGTAAACCTGCCTGCTGTTGTGTTCCAGCCGCTTCCCACATTGTCGCATTTGCGGTGTCTACTGGGCTCTCCGTTCCTCCGAGCTGTGTCGCTTCACTGTTCTCTGCTGTTATTGAAGGTGCCTCCTTTTTCTGGTCGTCTTCATCCTCTTCTACTGATGCCCCTACCTTTTCCGGGGTTTTTGGGTCTTTTGAAAGTGGCGCAGCCACAGGCCCTTGATTGTCATCCTGCATTGTTTCGTTGATCGGGTTCTGGCTACTTTGACGCGTATCATCCTCACTTGCTGTCACTTTCAATTGCATGGTATCATTCGAGCTCAATGCTTGGAGTCTTTGATGAGGGCCAACTAGTGCAATGGGGGTGTGAAAGGCACAACGTCACTAAGTGTGGTAAGCACTCACCGTCATGTTCAGATTGAGAACCCATTATACTAATTGTAGGTCTGGAGCAATCACTTTCTCGATAGCGATCTACCACATCTAGACTGCCATTCCATGTGTGAGGTTGTAAGTGCGGGAATTGTGTCGCTTCAGCGGTCAAGTCTGGTTGGCGCTGCATCGGGGGGCCCTGTGGCATATCCCCAATCTGTACATGTCGGCCGTTATTGGGGTTCTGCTCAGGTGTGAGTGGTTTAGCCTGCGAACAGGAGGAGTCGGGTGCCGTGGGGTGATTACTCAAGGCCTTGCTCTGGCCCGTGAT
The DNA here is from genome assembly GCA_018221785.1 of Calocybe gangraenosa. Lineage (NCBI taxonomy): Eukaryota > Fungi > Basidiomycota > Agaricomycetes > Agaricales > Lyophyllaceae > Calocybe > Calocybe gangraenosa. The sequence goes on from JABCKK010000038.1 coordinate 48,741, forward strand.
CCCGCTTATAACTCTACGAGCGGTCGAAGGTTTCCAAATTTTGGTAACGGAGTCTAGAGACAGAAATCGCGAGCGCCAATTCGAGGCGAGAGCAGTCGAAAGCTGCGTTCCTCGATTCCTTTCATCTTCCGGCTGGCTTGCGGTGCGTGACCCTTGCTCCTGGGTATAACGTGGGGGCCATGAGGCATCCTGTACGTCCTTTATTTTCTCGATTATGCCTCGCTGCTCTTCCTCCAGTGCTACATTCCAATGTCTCCCCATCTCTTGACCTGTCGCCCAGCGGCGTTCTTGACGCTCACGTTCCAATTCTGACTTGAAGGTCTTTTCTGCGAGATGCTTGATGTTTTGCAGAGCTAAGCTAAAATGCTTCTTAGCCATCTCTCGTTTTTCCTTGGGTGCTGATTTGTCCCCAAGTACGCCTTGCAGCTCTGCTTTCGCCTGTTCTACCATGGACAACCTGCTTTCCTCTATCTTCATCTTCAGCGCATCCTTCCAAGAATCTTCAGGCTCGACCTTGGGATTGAATGTGCGAGCTGGCTGGGGTGGTCGTTCGTTCGTTGAGTTTACACAGCACCTCGTTTCTACGATGGTGTGGGCTATACTACATCAGAGAGTCGGAAGGACCCTAATAGCACGAGATCCTGTAAAACATCACACGTCAAGTGTCAAAGTCTCGACACAAAACCAGACAGAACCCCACTAGGAAGTGAATGGAGATGGCTAATAATAGCCAAGAACAAAGTGGCATTGCCGAATAGAGTCGTAGACAGGTAGTAAATTTGTGTAATAGTATGCTTTCAATAACGAATGTGGGTTGTCCTTGACCTACCTAATAGAGCACAGTAAGGCTAAAGATACATATATACTGAGTGACATAAATATAGTAGCGACACGCGCTACTCCTTTCTAGCATGCCATGTTGAGATGCAATGGACCCAGCAAAGACAAAGTTCCTTCCACTACTCCACTAATACTTGGTGGCTGTGAGGTTCATGATCGTGATCCCAGTCCCGTAAAACTGAGCGCCCTTGCTCGTTCCCGTTGACTGTAAGCCAAGCTTCAAGACGTCTCCCCAACTCTCCACCCCGCCCGCCACAAAAATCACCAGTCGTGTTAAGCATTTGCTCCTTCGCCTTCTCTTGGTTGAACGGAAGCTTCGACGTCGGTTTTCGAGAGACAGAAGAGGCAAGAATGTTTGGAGGAACTTCGTTTGCGGGCGGACTATTGCCCCCGGCTTGCATGTCCACCCCATCCAGATCATGGAACCAGTCGTCTTCGTGCTCTTCTGGTCCCAGTATGCTATCTACGAGACCTTCTTCCCAACCGTCCCACTCGACAAACCGATGGGCCATACGCAGACTCTGCCCAGCAGACTCGTGGAAAAGCCATTCGCGCGAAAGTGCCGCAAGATCGACTGTTGAGGGATCGAGGTCTTTTTTATGCCTGGGAGTTGAGACTGATTCTTGTGCTGTTCTACCAAGTTTTGCTACAGCCTCTCGGAAGAGTCTAGCAATGAACGGACTGGACTGGACAAAGGCGGGAGCATGAGCACATTGCCAAAGAGGTCGTGTTGTTGTAGATTCCCAGTCAATTATACAGGTCTTATGAGCAGTTAGCACAGGTTAAAGTGAGGAAAGCGTAAGTGACAAACAATTTTTGAGTTGTCTACTGCGTCGACAAAAATATTCTCCAGACTTAAATCGTGGCAATCCAAGCTAAAGGTTTCCGGGGAGCTGTCCAGCGTCGTCTTGGTAAGACGTTCCATCATACTCATCCACCTTGCCATCTCTTTCCGCACCTGACCCTCCCTCTGGGAGAGATGTGCAACAAGGAAAGTTGTCCTCTGCATTCTTCTGTAGTCTCTGTACATGACGTCACCAGGACCATCCCATTCCCCCTCACTTTCTTCAAGATCCCACTCATCGCTATCGTCACTCTCGTCACCCGGTACAGCCTTCAACCGGTGATGCCTTGAAGACTGAATCTCGTCAGGATCTAAATGAAGTCGATGGGGAGCTGATTTCCCTTCGTTCTCCCGGATGACGCCATTGATCTCGCGTTCGGCACACGAAGCGAAGTACGCGCCTGAACTTGACCATGGCCCACGATTAAGTTCTTTGGGATGTGTCAATTCGCCTCTGTTGCCGCCAAAATATGGCCAAGAAATGATAGGTCCTATGTGAAACTCTGAACTGGAATGCTGAGCCAACTTTGCCTTAGCGTGATTGAGCTTCGAGGATACTAGGTTCGACATGCTAAGGGTGGGCGAGAACGGGAAAGCCGAATATGGATGCTGAACAGCCTTCGGCGTAGGGGCTGAAGATGGTAAGGGTCCGTAAGGGTTAGGCCCAAAGTACAAGGACCCGATGTCGGAGAATCTGTGAGCAAATAGGGGTAATATCATGGCCGCAAGGTTTTCCAATAGCTTAACAAGATCATTATAACATAAAGTGTGGAAAACATCCGCGAGCGATACACCAGGAGCCTATGAATTTGATGGATTTGATGGCTGTGTAAGATCCACTACACGGCTTACCTTCGACATTAGAATATATTCGCCCCCTAGTCGATTATAGGGATTGGAGTCGTAATGATATACAGTTGGTACGGGAATGTTTGTTTTTTCACGAAGGTAATGCATAGTAGCCACTTGGGATTCTGTTTTCAAACGAGGCATGTACCGCCTAGCAACGGCTGCAACAAGCTCAGAATGATCGATTAGCGTAATAAGATAAGCCTAAAATCCACCAGTCAGGGCTTGATAATAGGGCCTTAAGAAGGGCTGAGGTGCAAGACTCTTACTTTGTGGAAAGTTCCTTGTTGAAATATATAAGTCGTTAGGATAGCTAAATACAACCTGTAGCTCACCTGCGCTCAGAAACTTAATCCTTCCAACATCAATCCCCTTGTTCTCGCGGACAACATCCTTGAGAACTCGCCTGTCAACTTGAAAAGGAGTTGAACCATGCAAAGCAGCATCAGCCTTGGCTTCCAGTTTCCTATCAGCATGCTCGATCTCCCAGCTCCATTCCAGTGGCGTTGGTGAATGCGGTAGTTGTGTAGTATCTGCGTTCAAGTTGTGACCATTACCATGCATCACAGAATGTCTTCAATGCAAAATGGGTCCGTAGCGTTGTTGCTTATCGGCGTGCTTTGATAGGTCCTTGTTAGTAGATGAGGGCTGTACAGAAAGCTTCAAACTGTGAAGTTTGGAGTGAAACGAAAGGAGCCTGCAAGTTTGTTGGATAGCGCGACCTGAGAGACTTGGTCGACAATGAGGTTTAAGACGAAGATGGGGGCGAGGTATGCTGATGATTACGTGCTATAATGTAATTATAATTAATCGTTTGATGCATATGCAACTTTGCCGATGTTTGTTAACCCCGTCCTGATCCCGCAGAAACCGGATAACGGTAATGGCGTCGTCTGCCCTGCGTACTGTTAACGGCAACCTTGTCATGGTACCGTTGAATACATATGAAAGGGCCCTTAGTCAAGTCAGTTGACCAGGAATTACATTTTTAGCTTGGGCATCTCTGTCCTCATGAGGCTTACAAGCCCTTCCAATTCTCACTCTCCAAAGAAACGGTAACATAAACAGTGTTCGATGGTCATCCCCGAGGCTCTTATCAATACTTACGTATATTGCTCTACTAAATGGGTCGGCGTAACTGAGCCCACTCCTCCTCGCTTCGTAGACCTCGCCAAGCATTGATTCATAATCCTGCAGGGCCCACATCTACAAGTGTCATCTGCATCACCTGAAGATCATCGATATATATAGTCGTTCAAGGCTTTTTGAACTTCCAAATCAGTCTGCCAAGCATCTCTTGAACTCAGCTTATATTGTCGTGGAAGCGCTTGCGTGGCAAAAGAAGCCAGTTTTACAACGTGCTAGTCATTCTATTTCTTGATGGGATGTCGGAAAATCACATTAGAAGATACATTCTACTACAAACTAGGTGGGTTGGGTGTAGAAATACAGAGATATATCTTTTACAGAAGTGTGAAAATTGTTGAAGGTCTACATGCATTAGTTATAATTGACTTTCTAGTGTGATTGTTCGTTGATCGAAACGCGAGAAAGGTTCATGCTGAAGCGACGTGAGCTTAAGTCCCTGTCAAGTGAGAGGACGAGGAGGGGTGAGGATGGTCTCAAGTTCCTCCAAAGTGAGAGGACGATGAGGCGCGTGGGCTGAACCCCGAAAGCGTACTGCTGTATCTATCCAGTTCGACGGTGGCCGGGTGTCGATCGGCTTTATGAATGATAGCCGTAAAAGAACCTCGTCAATACTTGGGCGCTGAGTAGGCTCATGTCGCCAACATTCAGTCATGAGATCCCACATAGAATCAGACATCCCCAACTCTTTCCATTGTTCCATAAGCGTAGCTGGTCGTGAGGGCCGTATTCTAGCACCGACGTTCACCATTACAGTATGGTCGCGGCCGTACTCAAAGAAGGGCAGGCGGCCTGTCAGAATCTTGTCCTTTCATGAGCACTGACATGATCATACCAGACACAACCATGAAGCTCACCTCATAAAATACGCATGATAAGGCATATATATCGGTAGCTGTCGTGTTGTGAATGGCAAGCGGCACTGTTCCCGCTTCTGAACTTTCGCCTTCGATGGTTTCAGGCACGTTGAGCTCTGGAGCCTGCCATCTAACAGTTCCTCCTCTTGATGCAGCCGAAGAATGAGATGTCCATTGTAATATTAGTGGATCTGTGACCGCTGAAAGACCAAAATCTGCCAGGCAGGCTCTACCAACTCCATCCACTAACACATTGGCCTTGGGATGTGACAGTGAGCGGGTAGCTGTTCTAAAGCAGAGGGGAAAATATTACCCCTTTCAGATCCCCATGAATAACATCATTTGCGTGTAGGTATGCGAGGCCTTCTACTGTGTCTGACACCTACAAGGATATTTAGTTCTCGATTTGATATTCAAGAAGTTGTCGTCTCACCAACAGTACACGATCAGTATCAGGATACTTCTTCAAAAAGTCAACCACGCGTCCGTTATCTGCCCAAGGACATACAAGGGCTAGTTGAGAGCCGAGGCGATGCAATCCATAAAACGGGAGAAGGTTGGGGTGTGATAGCTGGCCCCAAAGGATGACCTCTCGAGCAGTAGTCTAAGGCAAACCTTTAACCCCATTCACAGCACAATCAAGGATCACACCAACCTTTACAATATGCTGGTAAACAGAGCTCTGGTAAACCCTGATCACCTTCAGGCACACATTCTCGCCAAGTAGCCGCCCCATGTGTATATCCGCAAAACTGCCTGACGCCAAGGGTGATTGACTACTGAGTTGAACGCCATTTAAATCAAAAGAGCGAGGATAGAGATCAGTCTTGGTCGAAAGTCTACGCGTAGCAACGATGAGGTTACGCCGTGTCTCACCCTCGGGCCGACAACTGTCCAACAACTGTCCGATATTCATCAGCTTGTCTCATGAAAACGACATACTCAGGCCTCACCGTTTGAAACGTATCTAAAAGAGAGTGAGCTTGTAACCCTCTGACAGATAGTAAAAGCTTATATTCCGCTTCATCTTTGAAGGCTTTCTGAAGTCTAGAGTTTTGATCCTGCTGACCCCAACGATTCTGGGTCTGGGAACCGATATTTAGAGTAAAATGCTCCTGATGGAGACGATGCGGCGCGATCTAAAAATTCGCTCTGGCTTGCACCACGGGCAGAGTCGGTACCGTTAGGGTTTGATGGTGCAGGAGAATCTAGATTCAATGTAATAGGTGACCCGATCGATGTTCTTGATCCTGCTGACGTCAATGAAAGTGGAGGCCGATAATTGGAATAAAACCCCGGGTGATCTGTATATTCTTCCGCAATTGGGTTGCGAGTTGAACTGGAGCCATTAGGGTACGATAGCAGTGGCCTTGCTGATCTTAACGATAGAGGTTGATAATCAGAGTAAAAATCAGAGGGGGGTGATATGGCACGATCCGAAGATTCATGGAAACTGAAGTCACCAGCAGAAGCAATAACATTAGGACGTGATGGTATAGATGAATCAACATTCGATGGGATAGGTGAAACGATCGATGTTCTCGATCCCGGCGTATTTGACGACGATGGATAGTAATCATAAAATCCAGCCCGGGCCAGTGAGCTAAGTAGACGGGCATTGGCCGGGAACGGTGGCACAACACGCGGACTTGGTCTTTCAGGGTCTTCGCCAAGAGATTGAGCTCTGTGCTCGATTGCTGAAGATGGGAGGTTCTCGGAAGAATGGAATGGAGTTGCTGGAGATTCTGGGGATGCAGACGAATGAGAGAATGAACTAAAGGATGGGAGAGAATTCCGCGAAGAAGATGAAGACGTGTTTGCAGGCGACGGAGTGGATTGAAATAGCTTCCTGATGTCCACCTTCGACGGTGTATTATGGGATGGGAATGTCGTTGGATTAGGGCTTGTCACCTCATGCGACGCGTTTAAGGCACCGGGTATCACAGGGATGGGTGAATACCATGACGGGCTTTGGTTCGCCGCGCCCTCTAGCTGAGTGGTTGAATTTTGGCTAGAATTCGGTAGATTATCAGGTGGTACTGATGATTCGCCTTGGGTTGATTGGAACATTTTCAGTATTTCTAGTTTCGCGGGTTTTGAAAGGGACGACGACCGTGTGTGTGAGGCTATGCTTGAAAAAGAAACGATGCTGTGATTCACGCTTTCCGGGTCAATGGGACTGGGTTCTGCGCTCTTCGGTAACGAATGATTTGAATTTGAGGACTGAATCTTTGAACTTGACGATTTGGGGGCTTGTGCAATCGTAATCTGGGGCGGACCCTTCGCCCATGCGGACTTGATGGGTAGCTGTGCCGTTAATGCAGGTTCCGACTGTGGCTGTGATCTAGGGTGTCGGGCCGCATCAACTGGCTGAACTTGTGTGGCCTGTGCTGGAGAGTCAAAGAACGTGTCTGGGCTGGTTTTCTGAAATGAGCTTTTCAAAGCGGGTTTGGATCGTGTGTGTTTCTCCAAATCTTGCTGGACCGTGCCTATTGTTTTCCGTGTCCGGTTTGACGCAGCGACAGGAATAGTTTTAGTTTGCACAGTCGCCGCCGCCGCCGAAGGCTTTTGTGAAATGGGAGGTCCCTTTGACCATGCTGACTTGGCAGACAACTTAATGGTTTGACGCTCTGACTTCGAGGCGTATGCTTTAGGGCGACCTGTCGCTGAAGCCGTGGAATCTGTTGGTGCAGCGGTGTGCAGAGGTTGGGCAATAACCTCCACAGTAGATGCTGGTAGAACTTTAGGCGCCGGGTTGAGGATACTTGGGGCTAGTGTGAAGTTGTGAAATTCATTTAGGCAGAGATGACAGATATAATAACATAACGTACCAGGTGTTAGATCCTGAATTGGCTGTTTTTCTGCCTTCTGAGAGCTGGAAAGTGAAGGTTGGTTCTGGGGAGGACCTCTGGCCCAGGCAGACTGAGTGGGAAGTCGCGGTTTTTTGTTGGCTGGGGTAGCCTTCCCTTTCGTCATGCTATGACACCAAGAGCAAAACAACAACTGGTCGATATTCCAGCCTAATTATGGCAAGAACGGGGGTTCGCACGAATGTCAAGTATCTTATCTGATATAACATGCAAATGGCTATGCGCTCATCCGCT
>JABCKK010000039.1:0-29905 GCA_018221785.1 Calocybe gangraenosa
ATAGCCAAATACTAAAGACCAAAGTCATACTAACAAGTAGCAGCCTTTCCAGAAGTGGCCAAACGCGCGAAAGATGAGATGGTTTCAGCAGTATCATACTGCAAGCGAAAGCACATCGACAACACAAATTCGGAAGATTAGCAATGACCAGCGTCGATGCTGCTTCCACAAATTACGACGGCTATTGCGCGTGTCGAGAGGATTAGTTCAAGCCCAGATTGTTGTCTACTCTTGGAGGTTCAGCGGAGTAGTCATCGTCTGTCGCTTATTGGTTATTCGTCAACTTGGGAGCTCAAGTGGTGTAGTATATTACCTGGCCCCGAACTGTCTTGTGGTGTTGTATAGGACGGAATAATTGGGGTACCTGTGCCTGTGGGAGTGCTTTCAACAGGATTGGGCTCAACCCAAAGCTGCTTTTTGCCTTTGTTGTCTGCCCTTGGCGGCTCGCCCGGAACTGTAGCGTGGTGGTTATTTCCTGATTGAGGTTGGGTGGCATATTCATAATATCCTTACCGTGTTCCACGTTCTGTCCAATGGGTAGTCTTGGTACAACAGCCGGGGATGGCACATAACATGACATATTAGGAACTGTAGCGCAGTGATTAACCCCTCGAATCTGAGCTCAGGCGGTGGGTATGATGGTATCTTACCAAGGCCGATCGCTCGCACTAAACTGGTGGTGCTCCGCTTGTCGCACTTTGATGTCGAGATTTCTCTCAACCGACCCCAACGGGCATACTTGAGGACATAAAACGCGCCAGGTGGCGTGTAACATATGTTGCTCATGTCATGATACCACACTGGGACGGAAGAACAATCACGAGGCTTGTTGCTCAACACGGCCACGGGGACTACTCGAGTCACTTCATCAGGCCCAGGGCCCTCCCGTGCGCGTGAGGTGCCAAGAACTATTCCAGCATATGTCCGACCCACCTAAATGGGCATTCAAAACTAACAAGAGGTGCGAAAAGCCAAACTAGCTCACGGGTTCAGCAGGGACCAGGTCTGACGATTTCACGGCGATGTATGTGCCTCGTTCCAGCTCAGCCTCTGTGTCACGGTGGTCAGTTTCCCAAGTCTCAGTTCAAGTGGCGTAAAACCCACCGCTTTCCAAAATATCTTTCGCCATTCTTACTGTCGTTTGCCAGTTCACCTTATCGCCGTCTGGAGTGAGAGTGTTCAGGTCGACGGTGTATATTACAAGAAGGGTGCCGTTGTGCACCAGATGCTCTGAATCCAAGTAGTGATCGCCGTGGAAGAATACGTCGTCTCCCGGCTCCTCGGTCAACAATGCGATGGGTACTTGGGAAGATGGCTCTAGATCCGCCGATTTGGTTTGCAGTCGCAGAACTACTGCGCGATGCTTTTTGGTGCAGTGTTCCTAGGTGTGTTTCATGGTGGATGAAGACATAAGTTTGGATCAAATAACTCACTGGCCCAAGTTGTAGTGTGGCAAAATCTCCTGGTCGGACAATCGGTATCTTTTGGTGGAGAAGCTGGCGAAGTAGAGTTTTGCTATAGGACGTGCCCACCGTACACTTTAGCTTTTTGGATTTCACATCGTTCCAATCCGCCGTCCTCAGCACAAACTTCCATTCTTTTTCAATCTCGTCGCGCCACTCAGGCCCCCAGCACTTGGAAAGCACACCGTGGGGTACGTCTACACAGCGATGCTGTCCGGGATTGGTGGTAAATAACGCAAAATCGGCAAAAGGCCTCATCTGTCCCGGCGCTTTGAGCAGCAACGCCTTGACATTTTCTTGGGGGTCCTGCTACGTCAGACTTGAGAGTGACGGGTTTGTAATTAGATTCAGGCACTTACGTCGATTGCGCTCTGGAAAGAGAAGTCAGCAAATTTTCCTGCGTAGATAGACCCCCGTCTAGGGAGGGGCCTGGCCCGTGGTCCGCGCGACGAGTCTACGCGGCCTGCTTTTTCAGCCCGTAATGTGGACCCACTAGAGTTTGTTCCTCTCACCTGAATTCTGGGAAGATGGCTTGATAAACGGCCGTATAGGGGGCATAAATTCAATGCTCTATGCGTGTCTCCTGACGAAGTGGGGGGGGGGAGGGGAAAGGGAGGGTGCGTGTGAATATTTATTTTCCAACTGTGAAAGTAGATAGTAAAACTAGCTGGGAATATTGTAAAGAAGTGGTCAGGGCTCCGAATTCTTTTACATAGATACGGACGTGGAATAATTTTTTTGCGGAGTTATTCTGATCACGGCTGCTGGCGGACGATAAGGGAGCCATTTTACTATTCACAAATGTGCTAAGGTTGTTGAAGGGCACTACTCGGCCGGCGTGCACTCGCCTAAAGTAGAAATTTGGATCATGGATTGGTAAAACCAGAGGAGGAAGAGTAGGATAATGGCCTGGTTCTTGATGTTCTAAAACCACTGTGTATTATTATACGGGGCTGGGTTGAATCATAAGAATGGTGATTGATGGGTTGAAGAAGCTACTTACGTCAGTCATTTGATTGACATGAGCAATGTGTCAGGATGATTGGCGAACTTTAGTGCCCAATAAAACGGGAATATGTCCACCTCGTTGTCAGCACGGTCAGCACGTGGATCAATGCGGTGTGGGACCTTGAATTGTATGTTTCTTTTTACATCTGAAGTGGGAGCTATTTTCCTTAGACTGAGATACGATCATTTCTGGGCCCTTTGACAATTTCAACTGTGAAGGCCAATGATATCCGATATATTATACCTCTTCATGTCGACCTTATATAAAGCTGACAGAGAACATATTCGACTGATAAATGGGACTCTCGGCACCAGTGTGCTGCGCTACCTTGTGAGGTAGTCGGTTGAGTTTTCCATCAATTTTTATATTACGATTGCTTCAACTAGTTGAACCGCGCACGGATACCGTAAACCTTTTTTGATACCCACTTTATTTGGGAAGAAAGATTCTTGAAACTAGCCGATAATATCCCTACATCGTCTAAATTTTGAATACATTGATCATTTGAGATACCCACTGTGTAACGGTATTGTCCTTATGGTCAACCGCCTGCGTTGGGTACTGATATCCAGAAATATCAGAGGATAAACCGGTCTATATAGAATTACACGTCGTAGTCTGAGCTACTCATAGACTTGACCGCAAAGCTTCAACTCACATTTCCGGAACCATATGCGGTAACAACCGACGAAATACTCCACCAATACCTGTGCTCTAACATTATAGTGCTATCTAGAACTACCCATCGTCCCAAAGGGCTGTTTACAGCTATGAAATTGACATGAGAGGGTACAATATACCGGATGTCATTAGCCTTCCAGTCAAGACCAACTTCAAAATTAAAACCAGGTCCGAAAAATGATCGTATCTGAGTCTGAGAAAAATAGCTCCCACTTCCGATGTAAAAGAAAATATACAACATAAAGTCTCAAAGCGCATCGATCCACGTGCTAATCGCGTTGAGGCAGTATTAGTAGCAGGGAAGGAGACCTTTGGCGGGACCTTCTAAGCGGCTTTGACAATTTCAAGGGGAGCCTACAGTAAGTGGCAGCACATGAAGTGTACAGACAATATATCGCTAATTATCTTATTAAAGTTATTGGTCAAAGTTTCCTCTTTCAGCTTTACTAAATTTATACAGGTAATATCCCGATTGGTCGAAAATACTCATATTCTATGCATAGGTTATCTGATACCGAGTACCCTGACGTGTTGCATAGGACGACATGATGGGAATACCTGGGTTGGTGGGAGTGTATTCAGTAGTATTGGGCTCAACAGGATCGGGCTCAACCCAGAGCTGTTTTTTGCCTTTGTTGTCTGCCTTGGCAGCTCGCCCGGAGCTGTAACATGGTGGTTATTTCGTGACAATCTCGGGTGGCATAATCATTAACATCCTTACAGTGTTGCATGTCCTGTCCGATGGGTAGGTTTGGTACCACAGCAGGGAATGGCACGTAACATGACATATCAGGAACTGTAGAATAGTGATTAATCCTTCGAATCTGAGCTCAAGCAGTGGGTGTAATATCTTACCAAAGCCAATCGCTCGCCCTACACTTGTGGCACTCTCATCCCCGCACTTAGCTTTAGAGGGTATTCTCAAGCGACCCCAACGGGCATACTTGAGAACGAAAAACGTCCCAGGTGGCGTATAAATTGTGTTCTTGATTTTATGATGGTAGGTTCTGAGGGAAGGCTGATCACGAAGATTTTTGCCCAATACGGCAACCGGGACGACTCGAGTCACGTCATCAGGCCCATGGCCCACCCGTGCGCACGAGTTGTCAAGGACTATTCCAGCATATGTACAGCCCGCCTAAAAACACATTCAAGACTGACAAAGCTGTTAATAAGTCAAAATAGCTCACGAGTTCAGCAGGAACCAGGTCTGATCCTTTCACGGCGATAAATGTGCCTCGTTTCAACTCAGCCGCTGTGTCACGGTGGTCAAACTTTCAAGTCTGAGTTCAAGTGGCGTAAAACCCACCGCTTTGGAGCATATCTCTCGCCATTCTTCTCATTGTTTTTCAGTGAACTTCATCGCCGTCTGGAGTGAGGGCACTTCTGTTTGACAGAGTACAAAGCAAGCAGCGTGCCGTTGTACATCAGATGCTTTGGTTTCAAGTAGCAGCTGCCGTTGAAGAATACATTTTCTCCGGGGTCCTCGGTCAAGACCGCGATGGGTACTTTGGCAGATGGCTCTAGATACTCCGAATCGGCTGGCCAATCTAGGACTATTGCTCTATACTTCTTTTTGCAGTGTTCCTAGATGTATTTCAGGGCTAATGACACGAGTTTGAATCAAATAACTCACTGGCCCAATATGTAGCGTGGCAAACTCTCCTGGCCAGACGTTCGAGATCTTTTCTCGGAGAAGCTGGAGACGTAGAGTTTTGCTGTAGGACGTGTCCAGCACGCACATCAGCTTATGGGCTGTGACATCGTTCCAACGCGCCGTCCTCAGAACAAACTTCCATTCCTTTTTGATCTGGTCGCGCCACTCAGACCCCCAGCACCTGGCAAGCACATCATAGGGTACGTCCACAAAGCGATGCTCTCCGGGATTGGTAGTCAGCAGCGCAAACTTGGCAAATGGCCTTAGTGGTTTGGGTTTCTTTAGCAGCACCGCCTTTACCTTTTCTTGAGGGTCCTGCTAAGTCGCATTCGAGAACGACGAGTTTGTAATTGGATTCAGGGACTTACGTAGGTTGCCTCGCGGAAGTTGAAGCGGGCTAGTTGACCCGTGTAGATGGATCCTACTGTAGGGAGGGGCCTATCCACTGGCCCGCGCGGCGAGTCCACGCTGGAGGTGGCTTCTCCGGCTTGCCATCTGGGCAAATTTTTCCGTGTATGTCTATTATTTCCGTCTGGGACCTGCGAGGATGATAGAGCAAAATGCCGGATAGGGGGCATAAATTGAAAACTCTATGTGTGTCTTTTGACAAAGTAGGGGGGAGGGGAATGGGAGGGTGCGTGTGAATATTTATTCTCCGACTGTAGAAGTAGATAGTAAAACTAGCTGGGAATATTGTACAGAAGTGGTCAAGGCTCCAAATTCTTTTACATAGTTACGGACATGGATAATATTTTTGTGCGGAGTTATTCATGATCACGGCTGGTGGCGGATGATCAGGGGGCGTTTTGCTTGTTCAGAAATGCACTGGAGTTGTTAGAAAGGTACTTTTCGACCAGTTTTTAAGTGCTTGGAGTAGATGTTTGGATCATGCGGTGGTAAACTAGAGGAGTAAGAGCGGGAGAAAGGCCTGGCATTGGATATTCAACAATGACCGCGTAATATCATATGGTTGAATCACACGAATGGTTGAAGAAGCGACTTACGTCAGTAATTTGATTGACATGAGCAATGTGTCAGTGTGATTGGAGAATTTAGTGCCCAACAAGACCACCTCGTTGTCAACATGGTCAGCACGCACGCGTGTGGGACCTTGTATTGTATCTTTCGTCTACATTGGAAGTGGGAGCTATTTTTATCAGACTCAGACACAATCATTTCAACTTTGAATTTCGTCTTGAACAAGCCAATGACATCCCATATATTATACCCTGTCATGTTGACTTTATTGAAGTAAACGGCTCTTTGGGACAACGGTGGTACCAAATTGCACTCTAATGCCAAAGCACAGGTATAGGTGGAGAAATCGAGTGTTTTTTATCGTTTATGGTTCCGAAAGTGTTAGAAGGTCCAGGACTGGGTCGGAGCAATTACAAGCTATACGATCACATCAATGAGTAGCTCAGACTACGACATGTAGCGCTATGTACGCCAGTTTATTCTTTAATATTTCTGGATATTGGTAACCATCTCAGGCTGTGTCGATATCTCGTCTATCAGCTTTATTAGATTGATACAGAAAATATATATTGTTGGTTGAAAATACCTCAAATTCTATGCATAACTTATCGAATACCGAAATCCCCGACGTGTTGGATAGGACGACAAAATTGGAGTCCCTGGGTTGGTGGAGGTGTATTCATCAGGATTGGGCTCAACCCAGAGCTGCTTTTTTCCTTTGTTGTCTGCCTTTGGCGGCTCTCCCGGAACTGTAACATGGCGGTTGTTCCTGACTGAGCTCGAGTGGCATATTCATAATATCCTCACCGTGTTGCATGTTCTGTCCAATGGGTAAATTTCGTACAACAGCCGGGGATGGCACGTAACATGACACATTAGGAACTGTAGAGTAGTAATTAATCCGTAGAATCTGGGTTCAAGCAGTGGGTGTGATATCTTACCAAAGCCGATCTCTCGCCCTACTCTCATGGTAATACAATCTCTGTTCTTAGACATAGATGTAACTTTCATCCGGCCCCAACGGGCGTACTTGAGGGCGAAAAATGACCCAGGTGGCGTATATGTTATGCGGTAAATGTCATGATACGACACTAGGACGAAAGGCCGATCACGAGGATTGTTGCTCAATACAGCAACAGGGACTACTCGAGTCACGTCATCAGGCCCAGGACCCGCCTGTGCACATGAGTTGTCAAGGACTATTCCAGCATATGTCCAGCCCGCCTAAAAACACATTCAAGACTGGCAAAAGTTGTTAACAAGTCAAGCTAGCTCACGGGTTCAGCAGGGACCAAGTCCGACCCTTCCACAGCGATATATGTGCCTCGTCTCAGCTCGGCCGCTGTGTCACGGTCGTCAATTTCCCATGTTTGAATTCAAGTAGCGTGAAACTCACCGCTTTGGAGCATATCTCTCGCCATTCTTTTCATTATTATGCGGGAAACTTCATCGCCGTCTGGAGTAAGGACACTCATATTGACGGAGTATAGAGTAAGTAAGGTGCCGTTGTAAATCCTCAGATGCCTTGGATTCAAGTAGCAGTTCGCGTTGAAGAACACGTTGTCTTCAGGCTCCTTGGTCAACAACGCAATGGGTACTTTGGCAGATGGCTCTAGATACTCCGAATCGGTTGGCCAATCCAGGACTATTGCACGATGTTTTTTCTTGCAGTGCTCCTAGAAGTATTTCAGAGCTAATTACGTGAGTTTGAGTCAAATAACCCACTGGCCCAATGTGTAGCGTGACAAACTCTCCTGGCCGGACGTTTGAGAGCAACTGGAGAAGTGAACGTTTGCCATAGGAAGTGCCCACGGTGCAACTCAGCTTTTCGGATTTAACGTCACTCCAGTGTGCCGTTCTCAGCACAAACTTCCATTCCTTTTTAACTTGGTCACGCCACTCAGACCCCCAGCAACTAGCAAGCACATCAATGGGTACGTCTAAAAAGCGGTGCCCTCCAGGATCGGTGGTCAGTAACGCGAACTTGACACAAGGCCTCAGTGGTTCTGGCTCATTGAGTAGGACCGCCTTAACCTTTTCTTGAGGGTCCTGCTACGTCACATTCGAGAGTGACCGAGTTTGTCATTAAATTCGGGGACTCACGTCGGTTGCCTCGTGGAAACAAAATTCAGCTAATCGTCCTGCGAAGACAGCTCCCCGTTTAGGGAGGGGCCCACACACTTGTCCTCGCGGCAAGTCCACCCCAGAGGCGGGCTTTGCAGCTTGCAATGTTAACCCATTTGAGTGCGTATTTCTCTCAGCTGAGACCTTGGAAGATGATTTAAGCCAAGTTCGTATAGGGGGCATGAATTCGAAGCTCTATGTGTGTCTATTGTCAAAGTAGGGGGGAGGGGAGGGGGAGGGGAGGGGAGAGGGAAGGTGCGTGAGAATATCTACTCGCCAACTGTAGAAGTAGACAGTAAAACTAGCTGGGAATATTGTACACAAGTGGTCAGGGCTCCAAATTCTTTTACATAGTTACGGACGTGGATAATAATTTAGTGCGGAGTTTTTCTGATCACGGCTGGTGGCGGACGATCAGGGAGCTATTTGCTTGTTCAGAAATGCACTGGAGTTGTTAGAAAGGTACTACTCGACCAGTTGTTACGAGCTTGGAGTAGATGTTTGGATCATGCAGTGGTAAACTAGAGGAGTAACAGCAGGAAAGAGGCCTGGCTTTGGATATTCAAAAATGACCGCGTGATATCATATGGGGGGGTTGAATCACACGAATGGTTGAAGAAGCGACTTATGTCAGTAATTTGATTGACAAGAGCAATGTGTCAGGATGGAGGATGATTGGCGAATCTAGTGCCCAAACAGATCACCTCGTTGTTAATATGGTCAACACGTGGATGGATGCGTGTGGGACCTTGGATTTGTATATGGTTCCTACTGTATATGGTTCCTACATTGGAAGCAGGGGCTATTTTCTTCAGGCTCAGACCCGTTCATTTTCTGTCTTATTTTTCTGTTTTCTTTTTTGTCAACTTTGAAGTTGGTCTTGACTGAATAGCCAATGACATCTGATATATTATACCCCATGGACGTATGAGAGTAGTGAGTCGCCACGCAGCAAAATGATATCGTGTACGGGTGGTTTTCAACTTTCCAGAAGGTGCCATACCGTCACTATTTTTGGACACCAAAGCATCTGACTTATGTCGAACGCTTCACCTCGTGTCAGAATACGCCTAGACCAAGCTACCGCATGTACAAGGTATCCTACAGTGTGGTGAATGAATGTATTCATCAGGATTAGGCTCAACCCAAAGCTGCTTTTTTCCTTTGTTGTCTGCCCTTGGCGGCTCTCCCGGAACTGTAGCATAGCAGTTATTTCTTGACTGAGCTTAGATGCCGTATCCATAACAGCCTTACCGTGTTGCATATCTTGTTCAATGGGCAGGTTTGGAACAACAGCCGGGGATGACACGTAAGATGACAAAACAGGAACTGGAGCGTAGCAATCAATCCCTCGAATCTAAGCTCAAGCAGTGGGTGTGATATCTTACCAAAGCCAATATCTTGCCCTACATTCGTGATACCTTGTGTTGCGCACATAGACTTAGAGATTTTTATCAAGCGGCCCCAACGGGCATGCTTGAGAACGAAAAACGTCCCGGGTGGCGTACAAATTATGTTCTGGATTCCATGTTGGAAGATTCTATAGGCGGGCTGACCACGAGGATTGTTGCTCAAAACGGCCACGGGGACTACTCGCGTCACGTCACCAGGGCCAGGACCCGCCCGTGCGTATGAGATGTCAAGAACCATGCCAGCATATGTGCAGCCCGCCTAAAAACACGTTCAAGACTGACAAATTTGTGAACAGGCCGAAGTAGCTCACAGATTCAGAAGGGACCAGGTCTGACCCGTTCACGGTGATATACGTGCCTCGTCCCAGCTCGGCCGCTGTGACACGGTGATCAAAAATTCCAAGTCTGAGTTCAAGTGGCGTAAAGCTCACCACTCTGAAGCATATCTCTCGCCATTCGGTTCCTTATTTTGATGTGAACCTCATCACCGTCTGGCGTGAGGGAACTCATTTTGGCGGAGTATAAGACAATAAGGGTGCCGTTGTGCATCATATGCTTTGGATCCAAGTAACAGTCGGCGTTGAAGAACACGTGGTCTCCCGGTTCCTCGGTCAACATTGCAATAGGTACTTTTGCAGATGACTCTGAATATTCCGAATCGGCTGGCCAGTCGAGAACTACCGATCGATATTTTTTCTTGGAATGTTCCCAGATGTATTTCAGGTGATGAAGATATTAGTTTGAATCAAATAACTCACTGGCCCAATATGTAGTGTGGCAAACTCTCCTGGCCAGACGTTCAAGATTCTTTTTCGGAGTAAATGGCGAAGTAGGAATTTGATATAGGGCCTGTCCACCGAGCAACTCATCTTTTTGGATCTGACCAGGTTCCAATTCGCCGTTTTCAGCACAAACTTCCATTCTTTTTCAATCTGGTCGCGCCACTTGTATCCCCAGCACGTGGCAAGCACACCATAGGGTACGTCCACAAAGCGATGCCCTCCAGGATTGGTGGTCATTAACGCAAACTCGGCAAAAGGCTTCAGCCGTTCCGGTTCATTGAGTACTATCGCCTTGACTTGTTCTTGAGGGTCCTGCTAAGCCACGTTCGACAATGACGAGTTTGGAATTAGATTCAGAGACTTACATCGGTTGGCTCAGTAAAACAGAATTGAGCTAGTTGGCCTACGTAGACAGATCCAAGTTCAGAGAGTGGCTTAGCCACTTGTCTTCGGGGCAAGTTCACGGGGCCAGAGGCGGCTTTTTTGGCTTGCAATGCGAGCCCACTCGGGTGTGTATCTCTCTTAGCTGGGTTTTTAGAAGATGATTGAAGCAAAGTTCGCATAGGGGGCATGAATTCGAAGCTCTATGTGTGTCTATTGACAAAGCGGGGTGGGGGGAGGGGAAAGGGAGGTGCGTGTGAATAATTATTCGCCAACTGTAGCAGTAGATAATAAAACTAGCTGGGAATATTGAACAAAAATGGTCAGGGCTCCGAATTCTTTTACATAGTTACCGACATGGATAATAATTTCGCGCGGAGTTATTCTGCTCACGGCTGGTGGCGGCAGATGATCAGGGAGCCTTTTGCCTGTTCACAAATGAGCTGGGGATATTAAAATAGCACTACTCGGCCAGCTGTTACATGCCTGGAGTAGATCTTTGGATCATGGGTTGGTAAAGCATAGGAGCAGGAGCAGGAGCAGAAGAAAGGCCTGGCTCTGGATTTTTTACAACGACCACCTAGTATCATACGGGGCTGGGTTGAATCATAAAAATGGTGATTGAGAGGGTTTCAGAAGCTGATTACGTGAGTAAACTGATTGACAAGAGCGTGCCAATGTGCCAATGTGCCAGGATGATTGGCGAACTTTAGTGCCCAATAAGGCGTGAATATGTCCACCTCGTTGTCAACACAGTTAACACGTGGATCGATGTGGAGTGGGACCCTTGTATTGTATTTCTTCTTACTTTGGAAGTGAGAGCTATTTTTCTTGTACTCAGATACGATCACTTTCTGGATGTGTATGGTTCCGTAACTGTCAGATGGTTTAGGACAGGGTGGGAGGGAGCATAAGCTTTGTGGTTAGCTCAGACTCCGAAATTCAGCAGCATATAGACCAGTTATTCCATATTATCTTTGGACACCCAACGCAAGCGGTTGAGCATATATATGACACCATTGGGCGGGAAGTATTAGCGGCAGGGAAAGAGACCATTGGGCGGTGATAATTCTAAGGGGAGCCCACGATAATGCAGTCTTGTTGAAAAATGGACCCGTGCCGCACCAAATTGGCCGCCGCAAAACCATCAAAACAATACATAATGTGCACGATACAAGGCAAAAATCACCGAATGAGACAAAGGGATCACAAGGAAAATTTTCATGCTACGAGGGAAATAATCAATCACAGTCCATGTTTCTAGTTTTTTTTTTCTATGGTAATAAAGGAAAAGAAAGAAAAGACAAATAATCGACTTGGCCAAATCATGCCCGAGTCAATGCCCGAGTCATGCCACCTGAAATTATCCGTTGCGGGTTTCCCACGATATGCTCACCTCATTCTATAAATAGAACTCAGAAAGTGAGCTACCCGCCTCGAAAGATCTAGAAAAGCGTCTTTTGGCATTATCTTCTTCAGAAATTACATTGCAACGATTCAGTAAAGGCACAGGCTGAGCGCTAAGAAAATGTATCTAAACCAGCCGTACACGGAGCCACTCGATATATATTCTATAAGGATATGAAATCTCCAGTTCGTCTACCCTCCAATCTTCTCTTTCTCTCCCCTTCTCTTTTCACTCCAGTCCTAGTAGCGAATTAAACCGATCTATCTTCCTCTTCGAAAGGTGCACTTGATCTCCCCAAAAATCAGTACTTTAAAGCTTCACGAGCGGTGAACAGGTGACTGGGACTGGAGGACTAGGAATTGGAAGGAGAAGCGAGGAGCACATTTTTTCGTACCGTTACTTGAAGCTTCATGAATGGCATGTCAAACGCTGTAGTTGTATATATATTCAAGACCTGTTTGTTGTGGTTGTATTTTGATATTTTGATATATAGTCAGATACTGTGTTCATTTTATTATTTCTGGATAAGATTGTTGTACACACTTTACAGATTTACAATGGAGAAACGAACGGATGGAGAGGTGGAGAGGTGAGTGAGATAAATATGTAAGGGGCATGGAGGCATAGATCTAGAGAGTAATAAAGTAAATAAAATAACACAGCAGAAAGAAAAGAAGAATCGGAAAAAAAATGGTTACAAGTACATTTAAAAAACCCGAAACAAAAGTTGAGCGGGGGGAGTACATCATCCTTCAACCCGGTGATCTTCAAACGTCCAATCCCTCTGAATCCCAAAAGTAACTCGGGACGCCTCCTGCGTCAGCTCGTGGAACCCTTCATCATCATCAGCGATCACAGCGAGCACGCTGTTGAAACCAGAGAAGGAATGTGACTTGCGGAGGTGGGCACGGGTCCCCCCCATCCCGTTGTTCGGACTTGCCGATCTTGTAGTAGTGGTGGCGGCAGTAACCCATGCCCCGCGTCGCGATTGGTGTTGGGAATGAGATTTTTCCGTGACGCATGTTTTTCGGCGGCGGAGGGAGAGAAAGGGGTGGAAAGGTCTGCTTGATGTATGGGGAGCGTGGGGCTGCTCGGAAGAGGTTGTTCGGACTTGAGCTTCCAGTGCGTCGTGTGTGCCCGTTAGAGTGATAGCTGGTTCTTTGCGGCCATATGGCCACATACCAGTAACGGTCCGTCGAAGAGCCTGGTACGAAGGCCATGTTTTGCTCCGGTACCACGCACCGGATCTCTCGGTGTTTCCGTTCGGGGCGCCGCTCTTTGGGGGTGATGAGCTCTCTGCGTCTGGTTTCGGTTGAATGTGCAGTTGGATAACGTCAAGAGATACCTTGGATTCTCGGTCGTACGCTTGGGGGTTGTACCGTCTGACGATACGTAGGCGGCTGCTGGCTGTTGAAGCCGCGATACTTGGCGCGTCGGAAAGTGATCTTTGGGCTTGTCGCCTGTGGGTGGTTCGACGGGGGAGACCAGGCACGGATGGAGGGGTGCGGTTCTCTACATTGTCACATGGAGATGAAAGATCAGTGAGAATTGACGGTGAGAGGTCGGTGGGTTCGCGTTCAAAGTAGACTGGCGAGGTAGGGCGTGAGGGAACGAATACACCTTTCAGAGAGGAGGCGGGGGATGAGAAGACGGCAGGTTTGTGTTCATCAACTGGGCTTGAAGAATAGACAAAGACAGCTGGAGAGGAAGGAGAGCTAGTTTGTGAGACGGACATGAGAAGCAGGAGAAATCGTTGTAGAGTCGCGGAGAAGTAGATACGTCAGCGTAGGCACGTTCACCAGAGAGGCCATGCACAAGACGAGGGATCATTTTTATATATCAATCATTAGAAGGGGCCAGCGATACTACCGGGTCCAGCCATTACATCAACAATAGAATATTGTGGCAGTGGTCGACTCTGTATCACATCTGAGTTGGCCCAGGAATATGTGTCGCAGATTTGGGCCGTATGATGTCGGTTGCCGTGGTCATTTGATTCTGGTGTGATGGGTAACAAAAATAGAAGCTGGCCAGATATATACGTTGTGATCAGCCCAGGCTATAATAGATTTTGTAGGAAGCTTTTCCTGTTCTCGCCGGCACTTTACAAGCCTTTGCTCAAGTTTGACATGGACCAGCCCAGTAAGCTCAAGTACTCTAGATAGAGGTTCAGTTCATGGAGCACTGCTGACGTGATCGTGGGAATATTCCGAAAAAAAAATTGTGGTCCAGTCCAAATCGGGAACACATACCATACCCGCAACCCCTGCCCCTCCTCAACCTACGGGCTCAATACAAGTGGCCCTATCTTTTGGCGTAGATGAGGAAACAACTAGACCCTCGTCTACCGACTCTCATCAACAATAATGTCAAAAAGAATCATCGCTCGTTTATTGTTTTGGTAGGAGACAAGGGGAGAGATCAGGTCTGTTTAGGACCGTATTATCTCAAGAGGGCTGTCTGTTGATCAGGGTGGTAGGTTGTCAATCTACACTTTTTGCTATCCCAAGCTCGTGTTTCAGCCCGGCCTTCTGTGCTTTGGTGTTACAAGAAGGACCTTGGCTTCACATCGTCAGTGCAAACTATTTTTCTTCTACATTAAATGTACATCGTTGGTTGATAGGCACCGGAAAAATCGAGAAGCCAAAATAAAAAGAGACGTCAAGCGTGGTATCCGAGAGCCCAATGATCAGAATCCTTTTGAGATTTTCGTTACCGTGACGGATATACGATATACGTGCGAAACACGGTTCTTCCTTCAGTTACCTACCAAATCTGATTGATACGTTAGTTATTACAAGGAGTCGCACAAAATTGACCAGGCGAAATCAATATTGACCTTTATCGACGCCATTGCCGAGAAGACGCTTTCGTCAACTGTGACCCTAACCTCTGGACGGGGGAGGGGGAAAAGCGCTGCTCTTGGTTTAGCTATTGCCGCTGCCTTGGCTCACGGTTATTCGAACATCTTCGTCACCAGCCCGAGTCCCGAGAATCTCAAGACACTGTTTGAGTTTATCTTCAAAGGCCTAGACGCTTTGGGCTACGAAGAGCATCTCGACTACGATATCGCACAAAGTACCAATCCCGATTTCAACAAGGCTATCGTGCGGGTGAACGTGTTTAAGCATCACAGGCAGACAATCCAGGTGCGTTGCACATTCCTTGACTTGTTAGTGATGGTTTTCTTATTTATACAACACTAGTATATCCAACCCGAGGACGCTCATGTGTTGGGCCAAGCTGAGCTTGTCATTATCGATGAAGCTGCCGCTATCCCTTTGCCCCTTGTCAAAAATCTCATCGGACCTTACCTCGTCTTCCTTGCCTCCACGATCAACGGCTACGAAGGAACCGGACGTTCCCTCTCCCTCAAACTCATCCAGCAACTCCGCGAAAGCACACGCCCCTCCATCGCCAAAGACCTTCCCGGCACCCACCACGACGACCACGACCTCACACCCGCCTCTTCCTCCTCCAAAAAACCGGTCCACAAACCTGCCCCCAAAGTCCGTTCGTTACGCGAAGTCAAGCTCGAAACGCCCATTCGATACTCCGAAGGCGACAAGGTCGAGAAATGGCTCAACACCATCTTATGTCTTGACGCTGCCGTCGTCCCGAAAGCACCGACCCAGGGCTGCCCGCACCCGTCTAGCTGTGAACTGTTTTATGTGAGCAGGGACACGCTGTTTAGCTATCACCCTGCGTCCGAGGTGTTCCTACAGCGCATGATGGCGCTGTACGTGGCGTCGCATTATAAAAACCAGCCAAACGACTTGCAGCTCCTTTCCGATGCGCCCGCTCATCACCTGTTCGTTTTGCTGCCCCCGATAAAAGACGACGAGAGCCATCTACCTGAGCCGCTTGTGGTGCTCCAGGTTGCACTGGAGGGGAACATCAGTAAACAGGTCATCATGGAGGGTTTGGGAAGGGGGTTGAGGGCGAGTGGGGATATGATCCCTTGGCTGGTTAGTCAACAGTTTCAAGAAGGGCGCTTTGGGATGTTGAGCGGAGCGAGGGTTGTGAGAGTAGCGTGCCATCCCGATTATGCCAATGTATGTCTTTTTTCGTTCTTTTTTTCCCCCGTTCCTAGCCGAAGTTTGACCCTCTCCCCTCTTTTTTTGGTTCCGCGAGTAGATGGGGTATGGGTCAAGAGCGCTGCAAGCTTTGAATATGTTTTATAGCGGTGAATAT
The DNA here is from genome assembly GCA_018221785.1 of Calocybe gangraenosa. Lineage (NCBI taxonomy): Eukaryota > Fungi > Basidiomycota > Agaricomycetes > Agaricales > Lyophyllaceae > Calocybe > Calocybe gangraenosa. The sequence goes on from JABCKK010000039.1 coordinate 16,090, forward strand.
TTCAACTTGGACGAATCGACAAACATAGAACCCGAGTATCCTGATGCGTCTGCTGTCAAACCCGTACGTTGCCGATCCTCCCCCCCCCCCATCACGCCCATGTGCTACCTGATGAAAATCACTTTTAATTAATTCATTCTTTTTGGGGGGAGATAGGGCACGGATCTACTCACCGACAAACCCACAGTCAGAGCGCCGACAGCGATGCCACCGCTACTGCAACGGCTAACGGAACGTAAACCTGAAGCTCTAGACTATCTTGGCGTATCATATGGCCTCACATCCCCGCTACTACGGTACTTCTTTTGCGAACGTTATTACGTGCTTCCGTTAACTTCACGACTGATCCACCGAAACCAGGTTCTGGAAACGAGCAGGATACGTGCCCCTTTATGTCGGGCAGACGGCAAGTGAACTTACCGGAGAGCATACGTGTGTGATGGTTAGGGGCTTGAATAGCTCCGTAGAGAGCGAGCTCGAGTGGCTTGAGGAGTTTGCGAAAGGTAAAGCCCTTTGCTATTTCACTTTGTGACTACGCTATTTGAGCTTTACCTTGGATTGTATCACCAGACTTCAGAAAACGCTTCCTGTCACTGCTGTCATTCAAGTTCCGTGAATTTGGCAGTGTGACTGCGCTGAGTGTACTGGAGGCAGCCAATGCGGGCCTGAAGAAGCATGATGTTGATAAGACGAAGGGTACGTGTTTAGCTATCTCGCGATATGTGGCCTTTTTTTATACCGATGCCGTTATCCACATAAGACTTGACGTCGTCCGAAATGTCAATCATCCTCACTGCATTTGATCTCAAGCGCTTGGAGTCATATGCCAACAACATGCTGGATTACCACGTGATCTTGGACCTTCTACCTACGATAGCGTCACTTTATTTCCAGAGGAGACTTGGCGATGATGTTAGGCTTAGTGCTGTCCAGAGCTCCATCCTTCTTGCTCTGGGCTTGCAGCGTAAGCCGATAGAAGAAGTGGAGGTAAGTGCTTTTTCGAAGATGGGGGGAAGTGAATTGGTATCTGACTTTTTGACTTTGGGCGCGGTTTTAGACCGAACTCCAGATATCTGTATCGCAAGCACTTGCACTGTTTGTCAAGGTCATTCGCAAGATCAGTAAACGACTGGTGGAACTGCAAAAGGTGGCCATAGGCGCTGAGATACCTGATGCCCCGTCCGAAGGCGCTGGTAAACAAGCAGACTGGCAACCCGTTGCGATCAGTATGGAGGATGAGCTTAACGAGGCGGGGAACGAGGCGAGTGCGGCTCTACGGGAGAAGCAGAGAGCAATGATTGATGCATTAGATCTGAACAAGTAAGACCCTGATCTTGCATGAATACTTATTAAAGTTGATCACAGAGCCCAACATATAGATATACAATCGACAACGCCGCTGTAGATTGGAGCGTGGCGGAAAAGCAGGTATCTCATATCGCGAAAGGTGGTAAGCCGTCAACCATCGTCAGCGTAAAGTCAGCGACCACGGGAGAAAAACGCAAATTGAATGAAAGTGGGGTGAAGGGTGATCCGAATAAGCCGGCCACCCGACGCGGTGGCAAAAAAGTCAAGCGATAACCCATGGGGGTCCGGGTGCGAGTTCAAGGTGTCTTGGACACCGCTTATTATAGCAGGCCGGTGGGTTTATGCTTGGCTTGTGATGTTCTGGTACATAGTAAGCATGCATACCAGCCTTTTTAAGGCTTCTCGTACTGTTGCAAGAGAACATTCAATAAAAACATTCAAGCCAGACGGTCTTCTTTACGTCAAAATTTGAAATGGAGGGTCATGTCCACATGACCAAACTCCCATGATGGGGATAGGCGTGAGTTTTTGTTTGCCGAAGAAGTGGGGTTAGCCTGGAGATAGAAAGGGTAGCCGACTTGAGATGAAGCTCCAGTAGCATAAGCCCTATAAGTAGTTACAAGGAAGGGGAAGGTGGAGCTTCTGAGCTTGTGAGTCCGCGTTTCCCCTCCATGGCGCCCTACTTCCTCAAAAGTCTCATTCCTCGCAAAGAAAGACGAGCTGAAGCAAGACCTTTATTGCAGGTCCTTGCAGGGCTCACTTGGGTGCAATGGGCGCTCTTTTTCTCTGGGTATGTCATTCCAAGACTTTAGACGCTATCCGTTCCTGCTTGGCTGACATTGTTGGCTTAGGTGGCTCTCGTGGACCTGTGATGCTATCGACTTTTTCTCTGTCTCACTTAGTGTATCACGGCTTCAAGTTCAGTTCAACAAAAAGACTGGCGATATCGTTCGTTCCCTATCTCTCCCTGGTTGCCATGAATGCCATATTTCTGACCTACATAATCCATTCCAGACAACTGCTATTACACTCACGTTGCTCTTCCGGACAGTTGGTGCGGTACGTCAACCCCTTTACGATCATGATCGGCCCGCTACATGAGCCAGATAGAGCTGATTTCAAATATAGATAATTTTTGGAATACTCTCCGATCGCTTTGGCAGGAAATGGCCACTTGTCGCCAATCTCGTTCTTATATCCGTGCTTCAACTTGGCGGAGGATTTGTCCAAACGTTTAAACAATTCTTGGCGCTCCGATCACTCTTTGGTATTGGCATGGGCGGTGTGTGGGGACTTGCGGCATCAACTGCACTTGAGAATCTTCCAGTGGAGGCTCGTGGCCTTGCAAGTGGTATACTGCAACAGGGATATGCGGTCGGATATCTTCTTGCCGCCTGTATCAATCTAACACTCGTGCCTGACACCGTAACGACATGGCGTAGTCTCTTTTGGACCGCTTCTGGCATATCGTTGTTTGCTGCTGCAGTGAGGGCCGTCCTCCCAGAGAGTGAAGTTTTCCTGCGTGCAAAAGCTCTCGAAAAGGCCAACGGAGCTGATACGTCGAAAAAGACCAAGATCTTCATCAAAGAAACTAAAGCGATGCTAAAACGGCATTGGCTGTTGTGTATTTACGCTGTGCTGCTTATGACCGGTTAGTGCGAGTGGGCACGGATTGTTGAGGCGTACCATACTCACATACGTGTCATAGGGTTCAACTTCTTGTCCCACGGCTCTCAGGTGTGTACTTTTGACAGCTCCCTTAGATGGCTATTTAGAGTTATCGGTAACATCTTATTCTTCGAAACAGGATTTGTATCCCACCTACCTTCAGACATCCAAGAACTTCACACCACACAACGCAACGGTCGCCACGATCATTGGAAATTGTGTACGTAGCCCCTTCAATATTGTTCGTTCGCAATACTTGCTTAAGGGATGATTGCTTGATATAGGGGGCCATTGTGTGCGTTTTCCATTCCTAAATTTTAGATTATATATCTAACATGATGTAGAGGAGGCGCCATAGCCGGATATGTCAGTCAATACATCGGCCGTCGTCTGACAATTATGTAACGTCCTTCTCGTATTCATGGTTCCAAATACTGAGAAACGTCAATCAAAACAGTATCTTTGTCCTACTTATTGGGGGTAAATCGTATCCTTGTCCGATCAAGCCTTCGTTTGAGCTGACTCGCCCTTCCAGCTTTCATTCCGCTATGGATTCTCCCGAGTTCCTTTGGCGCCTTATCCGCTGGGGCATTTTGCATTCAACTCGGTGTACAAGGCGCTTGGGGTGTTGTTCGTAGCTTTGATCCCCCCCCTCGACGTTTTGCCATGCTAACATATGGTTTAGATTCCGATTCAACTGGCGGAGATGTCACCACCTGCCTTCCGTGCAACCTTCCCTGGCGTCGCTTATCAATTAGGGAATGTATGTGTCATTGCTTCTTACTAGTATGATATCACGACTAATGTCCTGTTTTATTTTTAAAGATGGTGTCTTCTGCTGCTTCTCAGATCGAAGCTAGTAAGCTATAAACTTTGCTACTTCCCGACTGATTTGGTGACACCATGACCCGCTACTATAGCCGGTGGAGAAAATCTTAGGACTACTATCATCAAAGACGGTAAAGAGACTGATGTGCCGGATTATGCCACAGTACGTTAGATTCGGCTGCCCCCCCAGTAATTGCATGAACTAATGGTATGATCAATAGGTTCAAGGTATTTTGATTGGAGTTGTTGCTGCATTCGTGATATGCATTACTATCATCGGACCGGAGTGCGTAATTGATTATGCTATGTACACGTGGGGGGGCCCTGACGAATAAATTGATGACTACAGGAAACATAGCTCTCACTTCGAGAAAGCTAAGGCTGCATTTGAGGAAGGTGCAGCACAGGATGATGCCATTTATGATGACGATGTGCGCGACTCGCGTCCGGCATCTTCAGTGCATGAGAAGGAGCAATTGAGCCGCGAGGCGTAGTGGGGTACTTTGCAGATCACGACAGGCCAACGATTAGGCTTATGATTAGGTTGGGTAGCTCTCTACCCTCAAGTTGTACTCGTCTAACATTTCGAACTACTGGAATTCATTAACACCGGCACTTTAACGCTCGGTAAGCCATGGATTTAAGTACTCGAGTTCTGTTCTGGTCTATCTGGTGTGTTTGTACCACCCGCACCGCCTTCCTTTTTCTTCTTTCTTATTGGACTGCCTCTTTTCTTCATTAACGTGGCGTTGACGTTTACATCTCTGAGGCGGAGTTTTCGGATGGCAATATCTGCGACCATAAACTTGACTTCGTCTTGACTTGCCCGGCCATGGTATACATCGGTGTGGCTGCACTCCTCGATACCGTCTACGATTATAGCGCAGCAAACGTTCCCCTTTTCCTTCGTATACCTGTATTCCAATTCCTTGTCGTGCTTATCGGCCCAGAGCGAGAGTCTGGAAACTGGATGGAGTACATCGACATCGTCTCTCACGATACGTTCCAGGATGGGTAAGATACCCATCACTTGCATAACCCGACGTGTTGCATCCAAACTTCCATTTGAATCCAGAAACACAGCACCGATAAGGCTCTCCACCATGTCGCTGAGAAACTTCGGAGCTTGAAGTCGTAGGAGTTCCGCCCAAGGGTACAATGACCCTTCTCTTAGTGATGACTCTATCTCTGCTTGTCTGTGATGGTAACGTGCAAGCGTATTTCTTTGATCTTCAAGGACTCTCGGGCTAGAGTGCAATAAGCACTGCCAGAGGTAGATAATTTGTTTGTTAGGCTGCAATGCAAAGTCCTCTCCACTGCGCCGAGGCATGGGAGCGTCAATTAATGTGGAAAGAGAGAGGCATATGTACGCAAGGATATGCGCATTGACCATAGCAGATTTACGAAGAAACATATGGCCTGGGCTGTAGTTTTTTCCTGGCGCACGATAGAGGAAGTCGGTAACTACCATGTCCAGCACGCAGTCACCAAGAAACTCTAGACGGTCGTATGACGAAGTGAGGTCACTCTCTTGGTAACTGGCATGTGTGATGGCTTCGATGAGAAGTAGTTTATGGTTGAACGTGTATCCGAGGATATTTTCTACATGTGAGAGTTGCGCGGGAAGGTTTTCGCCGTGAGCAACGCGCGACAGAATAGTATCAAGCCTCGTTGGCAGGGGCTGCCATCTCAACCCAAGATCGAAAAGCTTTACACATTCGTACCCCAGATCAAATCCACCGTGTAGATATGCAGCTCCGATCAGGGATTCTACCACGTCAGCAAGAACTGTGCAAAGAGGTTACGTCAAATAACTGATGTCTTCTGTTTGCTCATACCCCACCTTTCGTGGACAGTGGTTGAGCTTGTTTAGGTTTCCGGATAGAACCGTCCTCTGTTTCAGGACTTGTGGGTTGTGGTAACTCCATCGTGGTAGCCGAGAGGTACTTCGGATGCCATTTTTTCACTACCATCCGGTCTAGTGACAAGGCCTTAGCGCTGTAAGAGATGGGAGAGATATCAAGAACTACCGCGTATGATCCATCGGAAAACTTCCTTTCTAACGCTTTCTTTCGCAAGACGCACATTAGAAACCGAATGATCCTTCTTCTTCGTGAGAAAACCCTCGTGCCATAACGGATACTCTGCAAATAGCTGGATTCCAACAATGAATTTAAGCACCGTATCTCCGAGGGTCTCGAGTCGCTGATAGTTATTTCTTTCTCCCGCGACGGGAGCCGTCATGGCCGTCATCAGAAGGGGAACGACAGGAATCTCGGCCAGGGGAGATGCGTTGAAAAGTCGCTGGCGTAGCGAGTGCGTTGTGATGAAGAGCGAGAGGAAGCGAAGGATCGATGGAAGGAGGGAGGCATATTCAGCCTCCGCGTGAGACAAGAACATCACACGAGAGAGGCGAGGTATGAGATAAAGTGTCCGGACGGGGGCAGGGGGTCCTTCTCGGGGTGAAGTGGGTAATAAAAAGTTCTTCCTGTTAGGAATAGGTTGGGCGATGAGGAGGGGATACGTAATTTCTACGTCTTGGATATTTCGGTAAAAGTGACGTAGCCCCTCCTCCTCTTCCAGTTCTAAGGGTTCAAAGCGCCACCCAATGAAGTGTAAAGGCCTCGCAAATCGATGATTGGCAGTGACGATTCTTATATCTGATGGGTACGAGAACTCATTCCCAAACGTTTCAGCATCTATGAAGAGATCATCAGTCTCAGGGATCCCAAGCGATCTATTACGCTGGGATAGCCACGCCCTGCGACTGCCCCAATGGTCGTCGCTTGTGTCGGGTAAGAAAAGGTACGAGAAGTCTAGCTGATCCCAAACCATGCGCTGGCCGTGAGCTGGCCAAAACAACATCCTCGTGTAGCGCCGCGCCGTCTCGACAACGTCATCGGATAGAGATAAAGACCTGGAGTAGGCTATACGAGTCGAGATAGGATCATGCCCTGCGCGGTATAAGGTAGGACCCTCGTCGTTCGGCAGTGATATTAGTTCAGACAACGTGAAAAAGTTCATTACGGGAAGTCCGTCGACTACTAACTTGTAGACATTCCAGTGAACGTCGTTGACAGGCGCCCATGGATCCATCTGGACCGACACATTTGCCGTGCTCGCACGCTTCTCGACGTCTTTGAGCATCTCTTTAACTTCGTCTTCAAGATGGGGCTCGAGCGTGCTCGTGATAGGCAATAGATGTTCGTTGAGTAATTCCGCTTCGTACAAGGCACGATAAGCCATGAACGCCGCATGGCGATGGGCCGATATCTTGGTCGTGTAGATACATTCTGTGGAAAATTCACGGTTGGGCAGAGGGAGTGATCGGGGTAGTGTTACCTTGGAGCCATAAGGCCCAAGGTAGTTGCCGAAATTCACATTCATGCTATTGTCGAAGGAATGCCAGCCTTCTGGAAATTCGGGGGGGTCTATATCATATAGTGGTCGATTGTCGGCATGGGTACTATTTGGAATAAGAGCACAAAAGCCGGACAAGTGAGCTACAGCTGAATGTAGGGTAAGGAGAGCCCTGTGCGGTTGTTTGATGCATATGAGTGATATATATGGCTACATTCAATCAACTCTTTTACTTGCCCTGTTGACGGGACCCGAAACTCCATATCGTCTTCCTCCATTGCTTCATCTTCATCCGCATCCTCCACTTCAGACTGTAAATCTCTTGAAGGATCAGTGTAAAGTGCAACCATTTTACGCTCCAATTCTTGCCACTTGGAAACAAGTTGACGGTCCGTGCCTCCATTCGCGAACAACATCGTGTAAGTGCTCCTTTGTTTCCGAGCTCGGCCCCGGCTCTGGGCCCAACTCGCCATATTTGCAGGCGGGTCCCATCGTATGACACTCCCACAAGCTTGTATATCGATCCCTTCCTCCGCAACGGACGTTGATATGATGACTGTCTTCTCGCCAATCTTGAAATCCATCAACGTTGTTTCCTGAGAGTCCTTGAGCATCACCCGAGTGACATCGAGGAACGAGTGTCGCATCGGGCTATCGGACGTCCCTATCAAACTTCCAAATTTGAAAAGGTCCTTAGTATGTGGGTGATGCCGAAGAACTTCTGTTAGCGCGAGGACAGTGTCCCGGCGCTGAACAAATACCAACCCGCTGTAAGATTCGTTCTCAGCTTCTGCGTCATATTTCTCCGACAACAAAACGTCAATCAAGGCCCGCAGCTTGTTGGATGAACCCTCCAGTATGTCATCGGGGAAGAAGGATACGGGGGTGACTTCTATCTGATTAATTATGCTGAGGAGGTACGTCTTCTCCCGATTTTTCCAGCTCAAAAGTATGTTATTGTACGGATCTGCAGCTCGCTTTGCGTGCTCAAGCACTTGCCACACGTACCAATCAGCCGCCCACGAGCCCAGGTCCCAAAGAATGGCCTCGGCTGTCCTCTCAAAGTCATTGAGTCCCTTGTGAGTGAAGGAGTCTCCCTTATGAATGACTTTGGACAGCTTTTGATCCAGGCGAAGATACTCGGAGCTTCCAGGAGATGCCCGAGCAAGTTGGGCACGTAGACCGTGTACATACGGGTCATCATTGATGTCCAATGGTGCTATAATGGATCTCAGGGAGGCTAGATTTGTTGAAAAGAGGGGGTCCAGTTCATCAAAGAGTTCATACATGATGTGTCGAAATACTGGTCGATGTACAAATTTTGCCAATTCTTGGCGATGTTGACGTGGCGCGCGAATAAGACAATCCAGATTTTGTTCGATAGTCCTGCAATGTAGATACTTGTATGAGCAGAAAATAGGTACTCATACGGTACACTTGGTGACAAACCTAAAGGCTTTTTCAACATTTCCACCATAAATTGGACTGGCTGTCAACCCAAGTACAGATGGCCGCTGAAGATCAATAGGAGTGGTTTCGGTCGGCACAGGAAGTATCGAGTAGAATTCTTTCATGATTCGATTATAGGGGTGGTTGTCGACAGCATGGTGTGCTTCATCAAAAATGAGGAGGCCAATGTCGCGGCCTAGAAGGATGTAGGAATGACGTAAGGCATCTAGGAGTACTTGAGGCGTAGTGACCATTATGGAATGCTTCCGGAGAACCGTTTTCCATAATTCATGATCCTTCCACTGATTAGGTTCCAGGGCGCCAGAGATGAGACCAACAGAAACGGGGATCGAGGTTTGAATGACATTTTTCTGCTGCTCACACAAGGCAACCGTAGGCGCTAGAAACCAAGAAATCTGGGGAGGACCTATGTATATGCCGCTGGAATCTACAGATACAATTCGTTCGACGAACCTTGCTCGATTGTCTCTCAGCCTGGATTTTCATTCTTAGGACCGCGATGTGAGTTTTTCCAGATCCAGTATCCATAGCGATGATGATGTTCCTACGGAGGCTTTCGTCTAGCATTTCTTGCTGATATCCTCGAGTATGTATCGTGTTGATTGATCCGGTACTATCCTCAGGTTGCTCCATGCTGGCGGAGTATCTTGGAATTAGGGAAACAAATGAGATCAACTGTGGTGACGAGGCGGATGAGAGGCAGATTGAAAGGACAGCTGATCTTGGTGCTAAAGTCAATTACTGCTGTAAGAACTCGCGCTAATCACAGCAATCAGCAGGCGCTTGATCGAAGGGTATATAAGCACGCAGCGCAGTCTATAACGTGGCTGACGAGAAAAGAGAGCATCACTTTGGGATACAAGGAACGTAAGTGGTGGTTTGGCATGAAGAGAAGTAGCTGCGCATACATCCCGTGAACCGTGTACGTACCAGTTACAAATGGAAACGGAGGAACTGTAGTGAGGCCATTTCTTACGTAATGAATGTCGAACAGGCACTCGGCACTTTGTGATCGTATCTTCTAACAACACCCCTTCTTTTAGCAACGGTCAGTCCCCGTGGACTCGGCTTTACCTATCTCTTATCGTATGCCCTCGCACCTTTGACGACCAGCTGAAGGAAGCTCTTGCTTGCTCTGATGATTCCTGGCCGACGCCATTTGGGGCATAATCGCGCGATATTTCTGCTGTTTGTACTCGAAAGTTCTGGTGTTGGTTTAGACACAGTCAGCGTCGTTTGTTATCATCGACCCCTGACAATCCTAGTATTTATGAACCTACCACCAGCACTGCACCCGTTACTTTCAAACTCCCCGAACTGACACACGGATATAAGGTATCAGGAAAGATATGGACAACGCGCCAAAACAGGTACTCCCGTGCTTGGTTTTCCAATTCTTGCGGCTATGGTATGGAAAGCGTCGGTGAAGACACGTCATCAATAAAAACAATTGAAAGCTGCACAACCTGTTCCTATTTGATTTTTTGAAACCATATCATCACGCATCTGCAGGAGTGCTAGGTTTATTTCGAAGGTGTCTCGCTTTACGGACAGAGAGAGAGACCTCAACAGAGGGTTCTCGCTCTTTACCAACAAAATGTCAGCATGCCTCCGTCCACCTGATGAGGTAAGTGTATATATCGTCATCGTTCCACTTGGTCTCGATAAGTTGTTCGGGTTGTGGGTCACTAGAACTGATACTAGGCGTTTATTTCAAATTACAATTTCTGCCGTCAAGTAAATTAAGATCTCGCCTTTGAGAACCCCCCGATCAACTCCACCGGTTATTGGAAAAAACTCTCCCCCGTAATACCCCTAAGGGACGACATATCCAATATCTCCAATGCTAACTCCAATTATCAAAAAAGCCCAGGATTAGTATGGTGAACTCCTCTGCGTCATGGGGACGAACCGGAACCTGAATCTGTGTTGAACGCAGCCCCATCAATATTGATCATATATGATCGATCTACCTATGTGTTACAGCTCAAGCACCGTGTACGATAAGTGGGAATGGTATATGGCAAAATGCTATACGGTTTTTTTGCCTTGCTATTTGAATAGCGGCGGAGCTGGAGGGAGGATGACACTCGAAACTCGAGCTTTACTTTTTAATAGCGCTTCAGGCCTGTCATCAAAGTCGAACGATGGATGCATTGCCGACTCCGATAACAAATCATAGTCATCCAGCGATAAGCGTCTTTTACACCACAAAATGCAACACTTAGATCGACGCTACGAGATAACAATCCATCGAATGATCGTACGCATCCCGCTCACGTTGAAATCTTAAACGCACGCCACAGTGGCTTAGACGTTCTATAGGCTCTTAGAATTGGCGTCAGAATACCTGAGGCTTGGAAGGTTTATTCTAAAAAGCTACTATGTACGATGAAGGATACATATTGATCGGATTCTAGCGCTTGTTTGTTAATGGTACGTGACGTTATGCTTTTAAACTATGTATGACGTTCTCATTGACGATGCGGATTGGTGTCCTCTAAAACGTGAAATCATACCAAAGTTTCAATGGGTGGGTAGTCTAGAGTGCTAAAATGACATATCCTGAAAACCAAAACCCGGATCATGAGGCCTAGAAGCATGCAAGTAGCAACTCCACCCCTTTATCAGTAACCGGAACCTGAAAAAGAAATTGAAGGCTGATTAAAGTGGTAACATAAATTACCCACAGTATGACCCTGGTTGGTGATGAACTGCAACATAGGTACGTTCTGTGCACTCACAATATACCTCTGCCCTTGTGATTGGTCCTCGACACCTCTCCTTTCGATTGAACGGTCAAAACGAGAGTTTGTATCGGAATACGCCTCTTGACTTGTATCGAGAATGGCAGCACCCAGGCATGTGGATATGAAGAATAGAAGGACAAATCCTGATAGAATGATCGAACGATTATACATAACGTGGTGATTTGGTAAATTTTAGGTGGTGGAAAAGAGAGCGCAAAGTCAAGGATGAGAAAGAGACCTGCTCTTTGGATTTTTGGATCATCGTTATACCCCACGTAGCAGATTTTATACGGTTGGGGCATAGGGGTTCTCGATTTGGCCCTCCAAACATACAATAACTCAATAATTCTTGATGGGTTTTAGGCGAGCCCCTGATTTTAGACATTATGATCAGGTCCTTCTGATCAGTGATAACCCGTTTTTAGACCACTTTACTGGCCCTATGTATGACGTTGTGATGTACCCACCCCTCCACAAGCGCTTGCTGCAGCCACGGATAATTAGACTTCTGAGGATAAAAACCCTATTTCATGACTGCACCTATGAAGATGGTTGATATGGCTTCACTCGATGTGTAGCTTAAAATCTTTGCCGATAGATTACCCATCAACCGATCAATCATATACATACTACCGGCTACCGAGCTTTTATGATTGAGGCCTATCTTGGATAGAGAGGCTAACCCGAGTTGATCATGCAATATGTGAATTCTTCGATATGTATTATCTTCAGACAATCAGAACGTGCGCTGGCATATTTTCAGAGGTCGGCACTCTCTGCATCCCGAACGGTGACCAGCCAGCATTTCCGTAGGTGCCCTAGCCGGAACCACCCGTGGGGCTATCTCCTGCATTCGCTGAGCGCTCGCATATAAGTGTGCTGGCTCTCATGCATGTCAGGTTGATGTGAACAATACAACAGGTTATGTTCTTTTTCAGTTTGATTGTCACCTTGCAGACGTGCCACATCTCCTCACTTCCACGGTGAAACTTTCGCTGTTAGTGCGTGATGTTCTTTATTGTGCATCTTAACATACCCCTATCATAATATTAATAAAGACTAAATAGGACCATTATCGCTTGAACTTGTAATCGCTTCAACCTATTCGCTATAGTGCTTCTGCGACACGGCAGTGCCGCGGCCACCTCATCAACTCGTTTGTTTCTGACGTTATAGCGAGTACCGAGATGTTGTAGGAAGCAGGACATGTCGTTCCGTACGGCACATCCTATCAGCAGGCCCGCTGATGTCAAGGAAATAATAGTTATCTCCCACGAGAGATATTTGGCGCCCGTCATCGCGGAGAATTCTTATTATCATTTATACAGGAAGCGTTGGACAACAGGCACACGGGTCGGCGTAAGTTAATAGTTTAATTTCTAGCTGACTTTTTGTGAAATTCGCTAATGCAGCAGTGCCCTCGTACCTCTCGAGCTTAATACATACATAGCTTGAGCTTGTGCTCTGGGGTGGACGCATAACATCTGGGATCGAAGATCACGGGGATACGCGGAGGCTGAAGAATCCGCCTACCTATTGGAACGCTTCGGGCTTTGACTTCCTATATATTGAGCCTCATGGGAGGCAGCATGAAGCAACGGCTACGCCACATATTAACCATCTTAACTACTGCAAAATACTCGTACATGTCGAAAGTGAATTATAAATACACTGAATAGGTACGTAGCGCTAAGCCTATGATCTTGAACCTGGCGTGAATAAAGGCGTGCATGGTGGCGGGTGGGAACCAAGGTTGGTACCTGTTGGGTGAACAGCATTTTGTAAACGCCGTTCCCCGTTTGCACTTGTCTTGTCTTGCGCTTCTGGGGGAGCTTTCACCTCTTCCAGGGTACAAATTCCCAACATCTGTACTTTGCCCACATGATACGCTATATGGGATAGCGCTGTTGACATTACAGTTAGACATAGTCCCAGTCCATCAATCAACTTTTCAGCCCTTACTTTGCAGCGTCTGCTGGACCTTACTCGGTCTGATTTTCCAAACATGATCCAACTGGGAGGTAGCGGTTTTGAGAATGACACCCGCTACTAGTGGACCTGAATATATCTTTGCTTTGTTCTCCTGTGGCGTGTAAAACTGAGCTTCAAAATCGATGCGGACTAAAGGGAGGGATCTCCTGGCAGACGCCTCCCCCAACACTCCAACGGTATACATTGTATCGTCATATACCCCCAGGACCAACACTTCTACATTCATCTCTTGGCCCGGTTTGAGAGCCTGAGTAAACCCAAATGATTGTAACAAGTATGTCACTCAAAGTAGATAACTTACAGTAGCAGTGGATCCAGTCTTATCAATTAATTTGATGGCCTTTGGGGGCAGTTTAAACACCAATCCTGTTCTTTGAGCGTCTTCTTTAGCATTTAACAAAGCTTTTTGGGCTTCGGCTTCGGCTTCGGCTTCGGCTTCG
>JABCKK010000039.1:29951-54152 GCA_018221785.1 Calocybe gangraenosa
GGCTTCGGCTTCGGCTTCGGCTTCGGCTTCGTTATCTACTTGAGCAGCTGATGGTGGTTCCTCAGTTAAACCTCCTCCCCGGACAGGACCTCCCAAGCAGCTGGATAGCAGGAGTATAAGGACAAGGCATAATAGGACAGCCAAACGATGATGCATCTCGCAGTGAATTCGGGTTTTGAGTAAGATTTGTGTTTTGACAATAGGATCGTGAAAATTTTAGGGATGCGAAAGAGACCGGCTCTTGAACCTGTTGAAACAGTATCTCCCCCAGAAGACTTTATATCAAACCCGTTGATGACCCGTTGATTCGACATGAAATTTAAACTTTGATACATGGGTGCTTCGTGACGAATTTCGGGCTGGGCATGGCGGCGTGCTACATATGTAGGGTGGTACTGGTCAGATGCTCCGGCTCCCATATCACCTGATTTGGTACCTAAATGTCTACACATGTACATCTTCTGATCCAGGTCGACATAGCCATAGTCGCCATCATCACGGTGAAGAGCCCTATACATCAATGTAAGAACTCGCTCTATAGCGTTTTCCAATACATGCTTGTCATAAAGACTTGTAGGAAACTGGTATGTATAAGTACTCGAGCTATGACAAGATAAAGAAACAATTACATGTTTTTGGGAAATGACAACCCGTGTATGTCCTCCGTTTGTGGCCAGTTTATCACCATGCTATCAGCGTGGATGTAGGGTCGACCGGAAGAAGCCTGTGAGCTTCCCGTTCCCATTAACCGTAATTGACCACCTTCCTGAGATCTTTAAAATGTAATACCATGGATAAAATTGTACATCTTTTGAGGGATTTTTGGTGATTAAGAAGTCGTCGCATCAGAACGCATGCAACTCGCTGAGAGGGCATTTTTCGGGGACCCGACCCCAATGCCCAGTCGTTCTGGGAACTGTAACTATCACGCTCGGCGGCTTCCGGATGGAACTTCTTGTGACGCGCGTGACTCGGCTACTTGACCTTTCGTGCACCTTCATCTGCGCTTTCACTAGCACTACTCAGCATTCCACTATATACGTTCTGTGTCTTATCCTTCTCCTGGATATTGGCTGTCATGTCTTGAGATTTTTGTCTCCCAGAAGCTCCGCTAATTGATACGACATTCCTTGCTACTGCACGGAGAGTCACTGGCACATGTACATCTCTCAAGACCCTTTGTGCGGGTAAAACAGAATGCTTACTGCTCAGACATTGTTATTTCAGCTCAAAAAGTACGGCTCTTCATCATAATTCTCCCCGGTGACCCTTCGTTGGTATACCAAGTGCCCCTTCTGCCATCGCTGAAAGTTATATGTAGCACAGGGACTGAAGGGTCACCCACGAGGTAACAGATTATGCACGTTTTGGTTTACCTTACAAGGCTTCCAGAATTCAAAGCAAGGAATAATCGCGCGATGGTATTTATTGCGCATTGTGCTTTCTCGATACTATCAGGGCTTACGCTATTGCTTCTCCTATCCGCATCTCTCGGAGTGGCCGTCTCATCCGAGGACAGCGATAACTCATTGTTGCATAGCCATGAGTGTGCTTTGAATACCCAGGCAGATAATCTAACAACGGGCGGGGGGTGTGAGGTACTTCCAGGAAAGATGCACACGATATCTGAACGACACCTGAGTCCTAAAATTGCTATTAAATATCACGATCTACCCCTTGTGGATTGCTTGCCTTGACTGTTGGCCTCTTTTTAAATTTTACGGGCAAAAATCATACGTTGCTAGAATCTTGAACTATAAAGATGCTCCTTTCGGTTACCACTTCCAGCCTAAATTCAGTTACTTGATCTATCCCTCTTGGGACCGTCTCCGCTCAAAGTTGGGCACCGAAGACCACCTGACGGCGGGCGAAACCGGACAACTGCTGATGCCCTTTTGTTTCCTCCTAAACCCATCCCTTCCTCAGTACTTGGTAGAACTTTCGGAGCATGGTAGGATATTGTGCTGATCGAGCTTGGGGTTAAAGCATAGCTTACAGCTTCCACAGCTATCAGACACCTTCCGCCGCCCACCGCTAACTCACCTACAAAATACATTGCTGATGGAGCAGGATGTACTCATCGCTATGGCTGGGAAGAATGTGAATGGGTTCCCGGTGACACCAAGGTTCGGCGAAAGCGACCCAGCCCCGTTATGGATGATGCGTCACCTTCAAGTTGTGCAATTTTATAAGATAAACCAGAAGCAGCATTCTCAGATTCTGAGTCGGAAGATGTGCATTCAAGTCCGGCAACTTGGCAACACAGCGTAGCGAAACCATCGTTCCTACTCTATACACATGAGGAAACCAGCGGAACGGATGGACTCCTGATAGGTCAAGCTGTTGAAAGCGATGTCTCATGAAATGCGGCATCGATTGCTGCGTGTATTGGTACCGAAAACCCGTAAAATATACTGTAGGCTAATACCATACTACTTACACCATCTTCGACTTCTCCAACAATTTCTTATACAATCGCTCAAGGAAACGCTCACCAGAGATGGTCGTCAAAAGGCGAAGGTACCTACGAGAACCTGAGTACTCAAAAGTCAATGGGAAAGTTGTCCCTTCTCCGATATCTGTAGTTTTTACCGAGGATATTACACGGGTGCAGATATACCTACACGTTAACATTTTTTTTTTGGCTCACTGCTGTTTCGAATCAGTCGGTGTATCGCGATTCGCAAAATATCTTGACTTGCTGGAGCGGTGTCAGAGCGCACCTGGTCAAGAAAACCATTGGTTTGCTGGACGCGGTTTCCTGTACTTATTACAAGATCCAATCCAAAACCTACGTCCAACTCAAGCTATACATTGTACGACAGTAATATCAAAAATTAATATGATCACGTTACTTGTGTCACGTCGGGTTGTTGCACTCACCCGAGGTTCTTCTTGAATGGCTCGGTCTATCGAGCTCGCGCCGCTCCGCCCATCATCCTCTCGTCCATCGCCATTAAGGTCTGCTCAATCTTCAAGCTTCCTTATCGAAGATCCAGTTCCCTCAGTTGGACCAGATGTTGGCGAAATTTTTCCGCGTGTGCTGTCCAATGACGAGAGTGTGCTCTCAACGATATATCCCCCTTGGAGAAGAACTCTATTTGCTTTGCTTGAGCAGCCAAGGTCGTCTACAGCAGCATTCATATTACATATGCTTGTGACTTTTCTGATCCTTACCTCGGCGGTTGTCACCATCCTCGAAACTGTCCCAACGCTACACTCGATCTCAACAGGCTCTTGGTTCGGAATTGAGACGACTTTGGTTGCATTATTCACAGTTGAATATGTTGCGCGATGTTTTGCTTGGAGTGGGACTTGGTTAAGTTTGTTGAAGTGGCAAACATGTGCGTTGCATTTCGTTATCGTTTCACCTCTCACGCTCGACTCAATCAAATGTAGCGTTTTTCGGTATTGTCGACCTACTTTCAGTGATGCCATATTATATAGAAATTATGCTTCATCAGGATACTGTAGGTGATGCTGTCATCTATGTTCCCTCGCTTGCTCACCCTTAGCGGCCAGTCAGTCTTATTCAGATTTTCAATATTGCGAATGTTTCGTCTATTGCGGGTGTTCAAGCCCTTCCGATATAACAATACCATTCTACTGTGAGCGGGGGGCTGTTTAATAGTGCACATGAGCTTTATATCTATCCAGCACGATAGAGGTCATGTATGTGTCCGTCCGGCGCTCGCAACATGCACTTCTCGCAATTGGATTCTTCGTCGTCATGATACTCATCGTCTTCAGCACACTTCTGTAAGCTCTCAATACGCATCAACCACTTTCAAAATGACTTATTGAAAGTCCTACATAGATATTTCGCTGAGAGGGGGACCTGGGATCCCATCCTCGAAGCATTCGTTAATGTTGATGGAGACCCAACCCAGTTTTCAGTACGTACAGATCATGCTCGTCGGAGAAGTAGCTGATAAGTCTATAGTCCATACCATCTGCGGCTTGGTTCGTTCTTGTTAGTATGTAGCTTTGCTTGTATACCTTTTGAACCCACCGTTGATTGTTCTATTTTGAAGCTATAACAACCGTAGGATATGGAGAAATTACACCTCGGTCTTTCTTGGGAAGACTCGTTACGCTGCCCATCCTTCTATTCGGTCTGCTTCTTATCACACTTCCGAGTTTCGTCCTCGGAAGAGAGTTCAGTCTTGTCTGGGAGAAGATGACGAGTAGGAAGGTGTGTTTTCTGTAAACTTATTGGGATCACTAACGGGGTCGAAATCGACTGAACAGAATGGAAATCAGCATGAAACCGATTCTCCAATTGCGAACACGATGATATTGTCTACGCCTTTCCTTCATAGCCAGAACTATCACCCAAGAGCCCACAGCTCGAACGATCTCACTAATCGCAAGTTGGCGCAAAACCAAACCGAACTTAGCCACCAAATATCGGAACTACGCGAGGTAATTGAAGCTCAAGGACAGCTACTACAGCAGCTCATTGAATCGCAACGGAAAACTACTTCAAAGGGAAAAGAGGTGGACAGAGCCTAGCTCATGCGCACAAATATGTCTTAATTTATGAGGAATTTCAACAGCAACAAGTGGGGATTGTAACGTGAAGCGGTTTAAACGTATTACATAATTAATCTATTAATAAAACGTTGATTTACCACCGACGCCCATCTTGTTGGCTACCATGTACATGTATGTCCTGCAGCTTTCACGCCGCACAGCAAGTACCGGGAAACTCATAGAGGCAACCATCAGCTCTCCCTTCTGACCTGAGCAGAGTAATGAGCCTTTCGGTCTACTCGGTCTGAGCTAGGTTTTGTTGTGCTTACAATTTACCAGTCGAACTGACATGGGCTCGTGCCGTCTATATGATCCATTTACCTAACCGCCATGGGCTTGAACACCCGCTTGCTTTGTTACCTAATTCTACTTGCGTTTCAAACCTATCGAGGGGGCCATCATCGGCGGTGGGACTGATAGGCTCAGTAGTAATTATACCTCACTTTCAAGCTAGTCATCACATCTTGACTTCAGCTCGACCCACCTAACCGATGGAACGACCGTTTGATGAGCCCTTACCTCCGACTCCTATCTGTTACTAAATGGTCCCGGACAATTGGAGTCTGCGAAGATGTCGACGAAACACAACATAACTACGTCGAGAAAATTCACGCCTAGCGGCGATTAGAGATGACGGAAAACCTGACCACACGTAGAATTTGTTACACCGATTATCTCAAATCAAGGGAGCCCTGGACTTTGTGTCCTTTCGTTCACTTCAGTCCAGGGTACAGCGCCCGACATGCCCATCAAAGTTATCGCTCGCTCCACAGAGATGAGGCTTCTGTGTCACCTCTGGGTTCTGGAATCGTTCCAACGATGCGTTCTGGGGGATGATCATCACGGGCGCTATGTACCTAGAATGAATCGATCTACTCTTGTCGTCTTTCTGATATCATGCATGCGATTTCTGTTCCCCAGCTTGCTGGAGCATCCTTGAGCCTGAAGAGTATTCCTACTGGACCAGATCACGTCAAATGGATGTATTCATAACCGGATGTATCACTATTGTTGGGATGACTGCTTGCAGACCACATGTAGCCAGCGTCTTCCTTGTCACCAAAATTGCTCCAAAATCATGAGTTGCTCTTGTATGCAAACCCCCGTTTTCACATCACTCAACATTGGTGTGAATTGTTCCCATTCTCGCTTATATTCCTTGTGGTACTGTTCACACGCACTTGTTCCCAAGTTCTAAATCTCGTGACTCTCGTCGTATGTTAGAGCAGCTATTATGAGACAATGGAAGGGGATTATCGTTCCCAGCGTACACAGCACAACTATATATACATGACAGTTATATTTTGCCTCAGATTCCTACGTTATACTCGGGTCCCAATGTCATCAGATATCTGGGGTCGCAAGTTGAAGCCTGATTTCTAGTTGCTTATAACTTCAACTGACTAAAATGTTCTGTAGAATATCCTTTAACATCACGATTTTGATTACAGCCATCTTCGCCCTAGCCGGTGGTGGAGCCCCAAACTCTACGGCTTTGTGCTCCCTTGCTGCCATTTGGTCTATCGGCGTAGGCGGCAACCTGCCAGTCGATTCTGCGATATTCCTCGGTTTGTAGAAGACTGCGTTTGGCGTCGTTCATGTGACACAAAATTTCTGATTGTCATATACAGAGCTTGTACCTGCCTCGCATCAATACCTCCTTACCGTTCTCTCCATCTGGTGGGCCTTGGGACAGCTTATTGCAAGTCTTGTATGTCGATCCTCGATTGCCCATCCGTGTTATCGTAAGACTTACTAATCGTTGTTATTATAGGTTGCATGGCCCCTTATCGGCAACTTCTCCTGTGAACTTAGCGATGCCGCCCCCTGTCCACGATCCGCCAATCAGGGATGGCGCTACTTCCTCTTTGTGATGGGTGGATTTATGTTCCTGCTCTGGAGTATACGATTCTTCTTATTTAAGCTCTATGAGAGCCCCAAGTATCTCATGGGACGTGGACAGGACGAGGCAGCTGTGGAGGTTATTCATCAACTGGCCAAGTACAATGGTTCCACATCGAGTTTGACAGTGGAGCATTTAAAAAGTGCGGATAATCTCCACGCGACTGAGCTTGACACAAGCGCCAAGGCCGCTGCGAAACGGCAGTTGGAGAAATTCGATACGGGTCATGTCAAGAGTCTGTTTGCGACGCGAAAACTTGCATATTCTACGACCTTGTTAATAACGCTTTGGGGTATGTTCTTTCAGTGATTTAACTATATATTCCTGTTGAGGCTCATCACTCAACCAAAAAAAAAATAGCGCTGATCGGCTTAGCATTCCCTTTGTGAGCTAGTGGTTTCCAGCTCCACTTAGTTATTAAACTAATTTACACCTTCAAGGTACAACTCGTTTGTGACGTTTTAGTATGTGATGTGTTGTTTCGTCAATCCGTTTGATTTAAGCTTCCACTAGTCTTGCCACGCGAGGTGCCGATTTCGGTGACGGCTCTCTGTATATCACCTACCGCAACGTGAGTTTACACCTTTCCCCGTAAAAGCTCCCTGAAAACTAGATATAAATGCGTTTATAGCAAGTGATACTCAGCGTCATTGGGATTCCTGGTGCCCTCCTAGCAGGCTATATGGTAGAGCTTCCTATCCTTGGACGACGGGGCACCCTTGCGATCTCCACCGGTAAGGGTATTCGACTCTTTTTCATTCACGTTACATACTCATCTTTTTTTGAAACGTAACAGCGCTGACAGGTGTCTTTATTCTGGTTTCGACAACCGCACGCACATCGAATGCCCTCCTTGGATGGAACTGCGCATACAGCTTCACAAGCAACGTCATGTATGGCGTACTCTACGCCTTTACGCCAGAACTATTCCCCACGAAAGACAGAGGCACTGGGAATGCCCTCGCGGCTTCTGCTAATCGTGTTTTTGGTATCATGGTACGTCTGAAACACTTACCGCGATGCTGCTGCATATTTATAACTTTTTACTAGGCGCCTATCATTGCTTTGTATGCCGACCTGACATCATCCGTGCCGATTTTCATTGCCGGCGCCATCTTTGTTGTGTCTGGCTTCATTGCTTTACTTCTTCCCTTTGAGTCGCAAGGCAAAGCTTCGCTCTAAACCATGCCCTTATTTAAATTCCTTGATCGAGGTTGTAACGTATCTCTCGCCTACATGGGTGTCATTACAGTAACGCTGCCCCTTCGTGTATCATCTCATCGTGTTTTAAGATGTGTTGGTGCACACGTTCGGCCGAAACGCATACAAATATCGCTTACGAGATTGCAAAAAATGTGGTTATGCTTTCGGGGTACTGCTAACTTTTCAAAAGTACGCACTCAATGTAGCGCAGAGTGTAAAGGGTATGAGTAAGTAACTCATGATGCATGAAGAGCAGAGTAGTCACGTGCATCAAGAATCCGAATCAGGGCGCCCAGTAACCAATTGCCCGCTTACTACGCTTACTAGTAACCCACTTGCTAGTAACATCACATCTGGCGCGCGCAAGTTCTTGTGCAATCATTCTGATCCTATGTTCTTAAGAAAGTAGCCTGGGAATACTTCCACCTCTTGATAACAACATACAATCGGAGAAACGACATTTGTAGAAGCGCTGCCTTCCGCTGTATTCGAACACTCCCCGCTCTTAGGGCCTTAAGGCGATAAACTTTCCTTGGCTTACACCACGGCTCCGTAAATACGGTGTGCATCTGAAACAAATTTCCAAAAGCGTTTACTTTCCGTGATTGGTCCTTCTTCCCCTAAGGCTTCGTTGCTCATGCTGCGGCTCTGGAGGGATAGCTTTCTAGGTCTATATGCTAGCTGGGCAGGTCAAGGGTTTTAGGTGCTTTTAGCCTTTTTCTTCCATGTGAGTCAAGATGATCCGTGCCAGGTAGCTGCTTTCCCTTGTCGTATCAACGGTGTATAGCTCATTCCGGACCTATTTGTGTCGGTAACTTATCATGATCATATCGATAATCAGGAAACTTTAGCTCATGGTTTGCGTCGATTACTTCTCCTTTGCACGGCCGACATTCATTGACCGTATATTAAAACTTTATTTCAGCTCATGGTCCTCACCTTCGTGAACTAACAGGGAAATTGCTAGGAACGTGGCTTACGTTTACTTGAGCTAACTATGCTTTCGGAACCAACTCAGTTTACTGGCCAGATTCGAGCCGCTTTATAAGGTTCTACTTGGCCGAAAGCCGACCAGTAAGCCCTTCTGCTCTTGACCCTAAAGGATAGATATGTGCTTATCCGAATGCCCCTTGCTTTCGAGATATCTTACTCCTTTGAAGGAGGGTATAACTATGCAAGGCGTGGTACATTTTACATATCATATATGATCATCGATCAGCGGCGGGAATCGACGCAACGTAAAATTTTGAGGAACGAGGACCCATACTCCGTCTTTTGGCATTGTGCCTTGCGCGTTTGCAGCTGGGTTTTGACCGCTTTTCTTTTTTGGGTGTCCGACAGGTCGCCGCTGAACAATAATTACTATTGGGGATAGTCTTCCCTCGCCACAACGTTTTAGCCCACTGGCGCTGCGTGGGGGACCTCGCCAGGCGCCACTCAGTGATCTACTAAAAATATGCTGTGTCGATACGCTCTTCCCGCATTGCGTTCGTTCAGCTGGAAGTACAAGTTTTTCTTGCCTTGGCGCCTCCATAAATCTTATGCTCCACCCGCCACACGCGAGTTAGACATGATGCATGTGAAGTTTGTTCCGTTTACATGAATGAATGAAAACGCTCACACAGTCCCCGGTCAGAAGGTGCAAAAATCTCCCGGATCCGTAAATTTCTTTTGTTTTGCAACAACATATACGAAAAGTGGTCAAACTATACTCGACAGGGAATTCTATGTGCATATGACCATCGTCAGGGCAGATATTGGATTATAGACTAGAAAGCTGTGATTTGGAACCTCATCAACGGCCGGCATTCACGGAGGGTGGAATCGCGTAAGCCCGTCCTTACGGGGATTGGCGGCCAATAGGATCACGACTGTATTCGTGATCGTTTCCTCCGTGAGACACCTCTTGTTCCTTTCTTCTGTCCATCCCTGACGTCGATCCCATCCATTAGATATATATTCAAGGGAGGACCGAGTAAATATCAGAAACGGCGGCGAAATCAGTCTTGCTCGAAGCTCTGTCCGGGCGCTGCGGAGTTGCAACTAATCAGGAGCCGCTTATAACCCGTGGGACTACCATCAAGGATTGTGAACGTCGTGTTTTTTGCCAGCAGCGATAGTTCCTCAGTCTACATCAGAAATGAATCATGGATCACGTTTTCCTGTCATTTACGACATGCTCCAATGTCACTAACCCGACACCTCCTCGTCTAATTCCATCGCATAACTTGTTTATCCGGACAACTAGCCCTTACTCCTATTCTTTACACTCTTCACCACGGAACGGCAAAAGTTACGAGACTTGTGTGCGCCACTTGACCCTATGCAAGGGTCGCATCCACGCATTCACCTTCCTCATGTAATGGCGGCTCCCGAAACTCAGGGCAACTGCCACTGCGTTGTGACCTTGTGGTTCTTTCTTGGGCAATTCCAAACCCGAACCAAGTCGATTAGTAGGTCATGGAAGCATTTCTTCCTTTTATGCGTCTGTTTTAGAACATCTGAGATCTGTCCGGCATGGAAAAATCGCCGCCATGCATATGCTGCTCGTGAGTGTCATGACCGTGTAGAGGCTCGTGCGTGTTCGGATACGCGTTTTATTTCCTTGAAGATTTCGAAAGCCACCCTCCACACGCCCTTCTTTGATGTAATTCCACTGCATTTGGTATATATTTAAATTCAATCCAAGGCTGACGGCAGTCAAAATTCACAAGTCTATAAAGTGATTCATCCACAGCTATATTCTATATACTCCCCCCGATCACCTTCAGCCTCCTCCATCCTACACGTCACGAATGTCGATATCACTCTTCAAAGTACCCTTCATCGTTCTTGATGTTCTGTGCATGCACGTCAACGCAACTCCCCCAAATGCTCCTATACCTTTGTCTGACATCATCATTCCTGATTGGAGGGAGCAGTTTTTGAGGTCTCTTGCGTTACCCGCACGTCTCCTAAGGGTGCGTCTTCACTTATGTTGTTGGTATATGACACATATAACCCTTCATAGGCTATGTATTACACGACATGCTTCATCGAAGTGATGGTAATCATTGTTAGTCAATTCCCGGCCAATATCGTCTCAAACCACATCCTTGCAACATGCATATTAAGTCATGTTTCGACTCTGCACAACATTCGCGTGACTCCTCTCTTCATACTCGGCAATATGGTTGGTATATTCGGTACTATACTACGCGTCCAAAGTTACCGCACGCTTGGCTGCATGTTCACGTTTGAACTGTGCATCAAGAAAAACCATAAACTCGTAGTGGACGGCCCCTATGCGTATCTCAGACACCCCAGCTACACCGGGTTGATTTTGACTATCCTTGGATATTTCTTGAACCATGCTTCAGGGTCGTGGCTAAAGGAGTGTGGGCTGCTCGATACGGTTTGGGGCAGGTTGATGCTTTGTGTATGGTCGACCATTGCTTGCGCGGTTGTCGCGAGCTTATTCCTTCGTGTTACTCGGGAAGATGAAATGTTATGGATGAATTTCGGCGAAGAGTGGGAGATTTGGTCTCAGAGCGTCCCATATCGACTATTTCCTGGATTGTATTAGGTGAGTTGGCGACTTTCTATAGATGATGTTTCTTAATATCATCTGCCCACCTTCTTTTGGGGTCACTCATTAAATTAACAGGCACTTGAACTGCTTTCAGGAGTCACGGATCCTGTTGTATTGGTACTTTATATCTTACTTGCATGCCGTTTGTACTTAACCTTATCCGACATATCGGCAGAGATGTTACCATCATGAATCTACGCTCAAGAAGCAAGGCATAAGGTACAAGCTGCCCTAAACGATATGTACACCAGATCTCATACTATCTACTCTTCCTTCTTCTTTAGATCTGAACACATGGCGAACAATTACGGTTTATCGATATATCGATGATAGTCTGATCAGAATGGCTCTTTCTCGATCCCTTTTGGCATCATGGGGTTTCTCGGACATCGAGGCGGGGGCAGGCTATCTATGGGTTTTCGTGGTTTTTTGTTTACACGCCTTCACAGTCGTGGAGACTTGTGGGTATATGTGACGCGAATCATTGCATGCCATGCATATGATCCATCTCAAACACTCTCAGGGATCCTTCGCTTCGCCATCATAGGTATATATGTGTGTAACATGTTCCCAAATCTTTGATCGAGGCCCAGGATCGGATATCTCTTGCTGAATGGGATGAGGCAAACAGCGGCATTGTTGAATTGCCCATGTAAAAAAGAATCAGGTTTCCCCGTGCCACGGTGCCGCCTTTTTATAAAGCCAAGACCTTTTTTTTTTTTTCAAAGTTGGCCTCCGTCTTAATAGCGAATTGATTGTGGCACTGGCAGGAGGGCAGGGTACCCATTCATATGCAACAAATGTATTCCTTACCCGATTGTCAATACCTCAGGAGCTGCCATGAAGCACTGTAACGCCTCAGGAGTTCAGGACAAGCGCAAATGAATTCGTGGAATTCATTATTAGCCGCACCGGCCCGGTTGTAAACTTATGTTTGTCGTGTGAACCAAATCACGAGTGGGTGTGGCAGCCATTAGTTACACCCTGCCACGACCACGGATGTCGTTGCTAAAAATCCCGCTACTGGCTTCTATAGTATGGGGACTTCACTTGACTATGACACCCCCTCATTCGTCTCCGACTAGGAACAGACGTCTTCTGATGGGTCCTAGTCTTCTCAAAACTACTGGACATCGCATTGGCCAGGTGGCATGTTGCGTTGTGAACTCTAAGCACTTATGTACTAATGGTTCAATCCCTTAGACATTCTTTTGGCTCGCGCCGCTACTTGAGATTGCAGTAATATCCGCATATTACCTGTCGAGTTTTGCTGTTTCACAAGAAGCTCTGCGTCGCCTTGTTGTCACTTCACAGGGTGCCCAAAACCTGCGGTTAACGCCAGTGTTTGTCATTGGGTGGTCCTTGGCTGCGGCAGGCTCGGTTCTTCGGTATCACTGCTACTGCCTCCTCGGTGCAATGTTTACGTTTGAGCTTAGCATACGCGAAAACCATCATCTCATCACGCAGGGTTCCTACGCGTATGTCAGACACCCAAGCTATACTGGTGCCATATTCGCAGGTATAGGCGGACTGTTGTGCATCCTATCACCTGGCTCCTGGATGAAGGAGTGCTCGGGTCTCCTCTCGGGCGCATCCAACAGAGAGGATGATGTGATTTGGGGTGTGCTCTTGATTGGAGCCGTGTTCACAGGATACACGCTTGGCAGACGGATGAAGAAAGAAGACGAAATGCTTCGAGAGCGCTTCGGAGAGCAATGGAAGCAATGGGCAAGGGCTGTACCATGGAAGCTCGTGCCCGGGGTGTATTAGACATAACGTTCACAATCCCCGAGAGGATACAGAAATATTCCGCGGTACAGCTGAACTCAGCCGAGAAAACATCGCTCCGCGAGGTATCTTGTGAAGGATGAATCCGGGCGGGACAGAATATCCGATCAGCAGTGACATAGACGTACACTTCGTACGTCCGAAGATTCGTCATTTTCTGCTGTACGGCATAGATACTCTAGGCTTACGCAGCGTAGGTTACGACGGCGCTCGCTTGACCTTTATAGCACTCGATGGCCGTCGAGGTTACGTGCCCAGGACATTTCTACTGTTCTTTAATTGGCCCGTTTCCGGTGGTAACGGAGTCTATTATGGTCCCAGCTATTCAGCCTACAATATGCGTGTAGTTAGTAGCGATTATCATAGCCT
Source organism: Calocybe gangraenosa (assembly GCA_018221785.1). Taxonomy (NCBI): domain Eukaryota; kingdom Fungi; phylum Basidiomycota; class Agaricomycetes; order Agaricales; family Lyophyllaceae; genus Calocybe; species Calocybe gangraenosa. The sequence goes on from JABCKK010000039.1 coordinate 43,322, forward strand.
CAGGTGTGATATTTTCGTCAGTTGAGCTCGAGTAAGTAGCAAGCAATCAGGATGTCGGCGCAACATATTCTTCCTGTGAAATATCATCTTATCTAATTGACCAAGAACTGGACCGGTCGATTGGCAGGGAGCATCGGTAGGCGACAAGGCAATTTACCTCTGGCCTGTCTCCATGCTCCTTTGAAACCCGTTACGTCTCGTACAATCTACACAAGAAATGATCAACAGATTGATGTTCGATAATGAAAAAAAAAGTACGAGAGACGCTAACAATACACGACAGGCAGATCTGCAATGACTCGGAACCCATCTTTTATTGAAACACTTGGTCGCTTGACATGTTTGTGGAGTATCTGCTCTCGTAAAAACTATGATAAATCCGTTACACCAGACCAGGAGCTAAACAAGATTTGAGCACGTGCCTAATAACCGACCTCCTGATTTCGAGGGCTCTTTTATGCTTCCCTTTAACAGTTGACGGAATATTAAGGGTTTCCCCGCATCCTCGAGTAGGACCGAGGTCTAATTTCCGGATATCCTCGCACGAACCTCTGCAGGTCAGAATAATGAGGTCCCCACCTGACGAAATGCAAATCACAATCAGTTAGCAGATGGTGGCGGAACGCGGAGATTGAAGGCGTACCTGGTTCATGAGTACCCTTGAGTACCTCGGTCCCTGTATTTTAAGCCACTAGTTTTGCTGAATCATCGAGGCCATTATCTTCTCACGCACGATAGGGTTCAAAAAATCGGTCTGGTCTAGGTTGGTTGTACCTAATCAACTAGGGCTCGGGTGCCATCAGAGGAGAACGTGGGGTAAGGCCCTTACGCCTCGAATTGAGGACAATGTTACCATTGTGAACTAGCTCAAAGAATAAGGAAGTATGAAAAAGGGTGACCCTCTTGATCTCTTGTCTGTTGTGGCTCTAAACGCAGTCATGAATCTGATAGGCTGGACAACTATGATGTAGGGCCCACTTACGAAACAAGTCTCAAGGTGCTCCCCGCCGAGCATGCCAAGTAAGGTTATGATAAGCACTCCATTTGAATCCTTTTTCATGGCGGCCGCAATGCCATAGGACATCCCGCGAACGTCTCGACGCGTGTGGGAGGTTGATACTAGCGTGACCGACTTCTAAGTTGTACCGGATCAGAAACGGTAAAGTTCAGTTCATGATCCTGTATAGTACGGGGAGTGGATGAGGCTACGCCTGAGTCTGTAATAATGTATACCCGCCCACCTTGCGGGAATAAGCATTCGAGTCGGCAATACAGCTGCCCATTAACGCACTCCCAACGTACGCGGAGCAGTAGTGACATAAAGAACTGTATTGAACCTGGTAAGGGCATCGTGGTTTGGCTGCCAGAGCTGGAGCGTGATGACGTGATTGCTGAAGGGCTGATAAAGTGCTAAGGAGATGAGGTTGAACCTGTAATGAGCGTAATCACCTAGGGAGTTTGCGTCGGCCGTAAAGTAGACCTTAGTTGAGAGCACCAGAGTTCTTGGAGGCAGCGCATAAAGATAAGGAAGATAGCTCTTTCCTAGCGTAAGATCGCCAAAACTGCTACATCTCTCATAGAATAAACAAAACAGGTGTCTGAGTTGCCTGTTTATTGATACATTGATGGTTCGAGAGCATTGGTCGGTCACCGCCTTCGTAAATATGCATACGAGTGACGCCTGCCATTAAGATTGCCACCGAGAGGTAAGGGGTGTACATCACGCCAAGTCGCCATCATTTCAAACAGCGTTGAACGAAGGCCTAACATGGACCTATGATTATGTAACAATGTGGTCTGCACGTGCGTTTTGTTTTATTCCAAATCCAAGTCGGCGCCCATCAACGCGTAGATGTGATAACGGCTATAGTTTCTTGAAAGAATTTATAGCGACAAGACACTTATAAGCGCGAACTCCGCCATTAAAAGTGCTGGAAACTGGGGAAGCACATGATAATAGGGAACGTCGCATCTCATAAACCACGGAGAACAGCCTGAAGAGCATATGCTACGAGTCGACTTTACGCCAGCCTCCGGGGATAAGTTCATCTTGGCAAGATATTTTTAAACCCCTTATGAGTCGAAATTGAATGGAGCATCCTTTTCTCTGGTAGAGAACTTACTCGTGGGCTGGGCTATATAAGCAGCTTTCAGGTACGACGATAAAATTTACCATATGATTCAACGGTCCACATGCTAGGCCCAAGAGTAGGGTCGAAGGCGGTTATGCTTCTCCGTTTCATTGTATGCATGACTTCTGATGAATACTTAGCGGCATCGACTTACTTATTTCTACTTTGCCGGCTTAGTCGAGGTTCAACCGACTCCACCGGCATCGCATTTTCTGTCAACGACCAAAATACTCTAGACAATAAAACTGTGTGGGCGTAAAAATTCAATTCAACTGCCCCGTGAACGGGGGGTGATTGCTAACTGCCTCTCAAAAAATTATTTTCCTTGATCACGTTCGTTGGATAAGCGTTTTACTTTAATAGATGCCCATGATGAGGTTAAAGACTAGCCCGACCTCCCATAGGCCCTAACTTTTTGAAAGATATACGCCCCCTCTGCTCGTGCGTGGCGCCTCTCTTAATAGCTTGGAACTAGTAACTTGATATCATCTATCACTACACCATGGATTTCGTTTGTTGTAGTAGAAAATGCTGATGCTACAAACGTATATGAATCTGAAAGAGGTAAATTTATTGTACCTACAAGGAGCAATGATAGGGTGCAAAGCTAAGGAAAGCAAAACAGTGCTTACATGGGTATCACTTTGGTTTCATCTTGGAAGTGAGCGAGCATCGAAACATTCCATATCCGCAAGAGAAAGTCTGTGTTCCACGATAAGATGAATTATGGTTGGATACATGGCCTATATTCCAATTCAATGCATCGCAAAAAGAAGTTGGAAGGATGCTCTACTCACTGTGAGCTGAACATAGCTATTATACACAACATTTGAGAAATAGCCAAATGGGGAGTCCGAAACGGTAGCTTTGTTAAGCGTCATCAAGGCCGTTACCTTCAAAATTGAGTTTAAGGTACTGTTGGTCGTGTATCACAGACAGATGGGACCCTCACCTGTAGCACAAAATAAAGCATGCCAGACTCGATTATACTAAGTAATATCTTGTGTCCATGTGACCACCGAGAGTGTAGGCCAACGCTCCATTGCTTCCGAAAAAGCCTGATCAAATGTCTTCAGTAACTGTTTGATATATGAACATGGATTGCGGTAGGTACCATAATACATGTCCGATCAACAGCGTAGAAGCAGCGCTAGTAGCAAGAGACAATGCCCCAGCTGCCGTGACAAGCGAGCGTGTAACAGGCTCACCAGCACCATATGCGCTGAGAGTTTGGTCATTGGTTGTTAAGCCAAGGAAAGTAAAGGACGTTGCTATGGTACAGTTTGAGATAGAGAGGCTAACTTTATATCAATGATTGAACACGCACTAGCAGTTCCGATAAGCAACGTGACCGGAAGTATAATGACCCATCGTTGGCCTTTACATAACACCCAGGCCCTCCACGTTATGATGGCATCGTTAACGATAACCTATGTCTCTATGTTAGAACTAACCCCAAGTGGATTGCCAGACAGACACATACAAGTGCTTGTAGGCACCAATCCAAAATCCTCGAGTAGCGCCAAGTGTCTGTCAATAAGAGTGCATTTTTGCTATTCAACGTGTCCCAAGTGCCAATCATCAAATAGAGAAGCTCGGTGACTGAATACATTATAGACAAGCAGAAGGTGAAAATAGACGCGGCGAACACAATTTTCGTTGTGAGAGATTTCGATTTTGGGTGGCCCGAACTGAAAAAGGAACGTCACAAGGCGGCAAAGTTGGATGCAAAAAAAAGTGCCGTACAGATAGTTAAGCACTGAAAGGCTGAACAAAAAGAGGAAAACTCCTATACGTCAAGAGTGATATTTAGCATTGAGCGGATTTCAAATATGGAAGAAGCCAACCAGATAGTAGTGCCGAAGTTGCGAAAAAGCTTGTCCTCTTAAGGGCGAAGTCCCCAAGCTGCCTGAGTATATCGCGTTCTTCGTCGGTATACATGACTTTTGCACAAGAGATTGCTCGCAAGGCGGCAGCACCAGTAGCCGTATACCTGCGGAGTCTTTTATGCCATCCGAACTTTCGTTGACAGCTGTGTGGCAAGGCCAAGACACAGATCGGCTCTGTTCACGGCTACTGTGGTATTTTGGTGTGGCCAAACAGCCAATCATCTCCCTTTTGGGTTAATGGATGTGAGTTTGATTACGGTTAGTGCTGATAGCGCTGATACCGTTGAAACACTTCTCCGATTAAAATAGAATTTACGATATACACACACGATTCATCATTAATCGTCGACACAAAGAGGAGCTTGCTACTCACGAGGTGGACTAATTTAAGCCAAACCTTGTAAAGAAAGCTTTTTGTCAGACGTCTGATGAAAAGCGGCGATTGCTCGATGATAAGCCATGCATACGGATAAAACCCAGGGTGCAAGCCAGTTGGTCAAACAATAAAAGTGCGTAGGATACGTATGTTTTCGAAGGCGGGCATGGCGTACTAAGTATCATTCTCATCCTCCCGGACCTTCAGCATGATCATTGTGGCTCGAGTCGTGATTATTACTGTCAAGATTGACAGGCGCGTGACGTGGAAGGCGCGTGGCGAAGATGAAACGGCTGTTGAGAGCACACGGTTAGAGAGAATAAGCAGTTCTCTCGAGTGGTCTGTGCATTGGTGCACCTAGCCGTTTTCTTATACGAAGAAAATTGGAATAGTACATACCCAGTGAAAAGGTACGTTCCTCAGTTACACTTAGGTCCCAATGCAAGGCAAATATCATATACTAATATTCTCTGTCATCCCGCGCATTCTAATATGCCTCATTATGGGGGGCTTTCTGGAACTCTGCGTTATGACTCGGTAAAATAGCCTCAGCACAGAGGAAATCTCTGGAATCAGTGCCCTTAGGATCACTACCATGCGAGGAAGGAGCATCTTTTCTGCCATATTAATTACTCACAAGTTACAACTAGTCATCCGTCATCATCTCTATCGGTTGGGATTTTCGTCCCTTTCAACCCGCTGTTGCCAATCTTACTTCGCAATGTATCTGTCACACACTCTGAGCGTGTTTATTTCCTGAGCCTTCAAAGCTTTCCTCTTGTTTAAACGTTTCGGGCCTCCTTACACAAGGTGCTCTCTCTGGCACCACTATTGATCCATCTTATTATCCCCCCCAATCATTCACACCCGTTCCTTGACACATTCATAATATTACTCAACAACCAGCCAAACACTTCCGTCCTCATTTCTACCAACAAGGTTGCCCGCGTACACCCGTACCTTCTCTTCGGCAGCTTCCTTCTCTTGTTGTCGCCATATTACTCCCAAACAAATTTTCAGTTCCGCCTTTGTCAGTAATTATAGCCCACCGTTTTTCTCAGACGTTGAGGGTAAGCCACTCGACACTCCATCTGGGTTTTGACTTGGAAAACCTAATCTTGAAGGCTGTGCTTTAGCAGATGTTCTTTTCATAACCTGCCGAGATCCATTCCCTGGGGCCGCAACACAGCCGCGGTTGTCAGAAATGATGTTGCCGTTCATTGTTAACACGTGTACCCATTTTTACTGATGGCTTTTCTGGCGGCGTGAAAGAAAGGCCTAGAACAACTCCGCCTAAATGGGGACCGAATACATGACGTAGAAGGATTTTAAAGGATTTGCTGAATCGACAAAGGGAGCAGTCATGTGTCCCAACCCAGTGGACTCGTCCGCCTTTATCTGTGACACATCGGGGGCCGACATCATCATCGACAACAATGGCTAAGAACTATCTGCACAGCCAATGTCGATTATTTTATCGACGAAGCACGTACAGCGCCGGAGGAAACTAGGACAAGTTATTCCCCTTGCCTTATAGCTCTACGAGTTAGGTGTCAAAGGCAGCATCCACTAAATACCCGTGAGTATCTGTGAGATGGCACATCTCCTGTCAAGCATTGGGCAATAGTTGTAACAGCCTCAAGATCACAGCCCGCGACCGTTTTGTAGGATCTTATGTGTAAACGAGTAGGGACATTCTCGCTCATACACCCCTGTCGAACCATCTCTTTGGAAAAGAGCGGCAAACGGGGCACTACTGCATCAAAATCATGTATATAGCCTGGGGTTGCACGAAAACTACTTGGAACAACCGATTCATTCAAGCTTGGGGCATTCCGAAACTCTGAACGCTAAGTCACCGTGAGTGCCATTTTGTCTCGAGCACGATTGGAAGGAAAACACTCACACACCCTTGACCTCATCTACATGTACCGAAAGATGTGAGTGGAGAGTCAAAGACACATTTCAACCCAGCGCAGCACGGTATAGCGGGGCTCAGTCTCGTACAAGTGACTATCAGGACGTAAATCATGAACTCCCCTTCTAACGACTCGGAAAGGTGGGCAGGACTCACAGAGAAAACCTTGGCATGTACCGATTTGGGGCGCAGCTTTTACGGCCGTAAGGCTGGCTACAGCAATAATTGCAGGCAGGATGGAGAATCGCATCTTTGAGCAGTGGATGTGGGCTTTTACAGTAAGCTCTTGGTTGGGGTACTCTCTTGCCATTTCCCTACTCATTTATACGCAAGAATGTGTTCTCATGTCTAGCCTGCCCTTGTGCTACTGTTGATCATTCTATGTCATACTATCCCAGGTAGGTTTCCCCCGCAGTTGACATCTCAGACGCTCTTCTTCCGTTGTACTGTTGACGCTGACATTGCCATGGCTCTCCCGGTTGCATGCCTGTTCTGTGACTTTGTATCTTTCTTCATGTTTGCTATAGCGCAAGAACTCGCATATCTTCACTAGCCCAGTTGTAAAGATATCTTCGAACGCCATAGCACGAGTACCTTACATGAGGCGTCTTTGACACATACACATGACTGCTTTCACCAAACGGAGCTCAATGATCTTTTCACAAGCACGATCCAATAGGGCCATCATTCTCATTGTTCCGTCTGACTGTTAGACCCTGACAATCCTTCTGGCTTGGCTTGAGCGGTTACGTTGTTAAGTTCTTATGTTCCCGATATCCTATGTTCCTGATAACTCATTGTGTCTCGAAATTCATATAGTCTAATCGAGATCAAATAACGATAGGGAAAGACTGGAGCCTTACATGACGACCATTTAGGAGAAATCATTAGCAAGGCCGTATATTCTCTGCGCACCACGTTCCAAACGTTAAGCACCGATCAAATTGATGGGAGCATTGACAGTTAGCCCTGGTCAAGTCATCAAGAAGGCAGTGGTTTTTTGACTCCGCCAGTACGAAAAGAACTACGCCAGATGTGCACGAGTCTGGATGCCAACACACCGAATTCTAGACTTCAGCTTCATCACATCGGTTGATATAAAAGTTGGAAGTCCTGCAGATGACCCCTGCCCAGTTAACGTCGGTTAACAATCTCGCATGTATTTTCAAATTTTAGCGTCACATGAGCTACTCATGAATTGTAGCGTGTGTCTTTAGTTAAGGTCCGTTCAACGCCGTTAGAAACCTTGAGATGTTTCGCGCGCCTGAATTGAACCATACCTTGGGTGGAATGGCTGTTCAACTGGGCTCAGTATCTTTTATCGTATACCAGAGAATTGGGTAAAATGTAGTCAGGCCATAACATGTTCATCCTTTCTAGATCTGTTCATAACGCATTAGGTCTGATGCATGACGCTTCGATTTCGGCCGACATGCAGGTTTACTCCGGTGAACCTGATGACCAGAAAGACTTAAGGAGAGTGCTGAGTAGAGCAAAAAAGGGGGACAATGTGTCGATGGCGGTGACATCTGTGGATAATATTCACGTCCTTTTATGAGCCTCGATTTCTTCAATCTCTAAGGTGGAGAGGAAGGTTTGGCAAATTTTACAGTACGTTGAATCATAAAAAGCACAAGACCGTGGTGGATGCTAGTATAGACGAAAAGAGGGGACTGTTACAACACAGCATCTATGTAATAGTCTGATGTCTTGAGGCCAAAAATGAGCGCCGTCGTAGGAGTATGGAGTTTCCGTCGAAATGGCGCTGACACTAGGACAATAGGGAGTACGATCTATATGTAATGCTAAAAGTTCATTTTGGTCATGGGCAGCTGTCGAAACGCTCCATATAATGATTTTCTAGTAGATCCGGAGAGCCATGGCCTGCATTGAGCACTTCATTTACATACCTATAACTGAATCTATCAAGTTGACAAAGGGTTATGGGGAAATGCAAAGGCCAGGGTACAGAGGCAGAAAACGGCGCAAAAGAAACATGAAAAGGGATTGCTAGCTGTCTGTCGAATCTTCGAGATCCCAGATTACGATCATTTGAGGTAATACATAGAACATACTACTTTATTAGACGCCCATCTACTGGTGAGGGCTTTTAAGAGGCTTTATTATTTTAAAACGATTACTTTCAGCAGGGTTAATATCTTCTAATCTATTTGCAAGATTGACAGCCAGCGTGGCGCCTATATTGATGGCTTGCAACAAGTGACGTGATTTCGTCGATACCATCTATCATGACATCATGGAGTTTGTTCATTGGGGTACAGAATGTTGATGCTACAAACGTATATGAGCCTGAAAGCGCTATAATAATTGTATCTGCAAGGATTAATGGTAGGGTGCAATGCTAAGGAAAATATACAGCAGAGAATTATGTTTCATCTTGGAAGTGACCGGCTATCGAAACATTCCATATTCGCAAGGGAACGCTTGTGTTCCACGATCAGGTGGATTATGGTTGGATACATGGCCTATTTTGAAATTCATTTCATCTCAATAGAAGTTGGAAGGATATTCTACTTACTGTGAGCTGAACATAACTGTTATACACGACGTTTGAGAAATAAGCAAAAGGGGAGCCCGAAACCGTAGATCTGTTGAGTGTTAACAAGGCCGTTGCCTTGGAAGTTCCGAAATAAGGTACTATCGGTTGCATACCAAAATTAGGGCCCTTACCTGCAGCACAAAATAGAACATGCCAGACTCTATTATACTGAGCAATATTTTGTGTCCATGTGACCACCGAGAGTGTATGCCGACGCTCCATTGCCTCCGAAAAAGCCTGATCAGGTGTCTTTAGTAAGTGCCCAATGAATAGGCGTGATGTCGTGGTACCATAATATGTGTCCGATCAAGAGCGTTGAGGCAGCGCTGGTAGCAAGAGACAATGCCCCAGCTGCCCTGACGAGTGAGTTTGTGATAGGTTCACTCGCGCCATAAGCACTGAGAGTTTGGTCATTGGTTGTTAGACCAAGAAAGGTAAATGATGTCGCTACGGTACAATTTAGAATGGACAGACCGGCTTCATATTCGTGATGAAAGACATACTAGCAGTGCCGATAAGTAACGTAACGGGGAGTATAATAACCCATCGCTGGCCATTACACAATACCCAGGCTCTCCATGTTATGATGGCATCGTTAACGATAATCTTTATTGAGATGTCAGAGCTGATCCCCAAGTGCGATGCCAGAAAAACGCGTACAAGTGCTTGTAGGCACCAATCCAAAATCCTCGAGTAGCGCCAAGTGTCTGTTAATAAGAGACTGCTTCCGCTATTCAACGTGTCCCAAGTGCCTATCGTCACGAAGAGAAACTCGGTGGCTGAATACAGCATAGAAATGAAAAATGTGAAGATCGACGCGGCGAACACGATCTTTGTTGTGAGAGATTTAGATTTCGACTGGCCCGAGCTGGAAAAAGGGACGTTATAGGCTGCTGAAATTGAATCAAAAAAAAGTTTTATACAAGTAGTTAAGCACCGAAAGATTGAGTAAAAAGATAAAAACCCCTATGCGCCGAAACAGGACAGTCAGCATTAGTGGGATATCACATGTCGAGAAACTAACCAGATAGTAGTGTCGAAGTTGCGAGAAAGCTTGTCCTGTCAAGGGCCCAGATTCCAAAATGCCTGAGTATACGGCGTTCTTCATCGGTGTACATAATTTTTGCTCGAGAAATGCCCACAATGTGGTAGTACCAGTGGCCGTACCATTGTGGAGTTTTTATCGCGTCCAAAATTTCGTTGACAGTTGGGCAGCAAGGCCGACACACACATCAACTCCGGTCACAGCGTACTGTATAACGGCATACTCGTCGTTAGTCTGGGTTGCAACAGCTGATCGTCCTTTGGGTTTAGTGTGTCTGAGTAAGGTTAGTGGTGACAGCGCTGATATCATTTGAAACACTTCTTTAGTTAAAATAGAACATATGCTACTCACCCAAGATATATCGTTGGTCGTCAACAGAAAAGGGTTTGGGGCTAATTATAAGCCAAACCTTGTACAGAAATCTTTTTGTCAGACGTCTGATGAAATGTGGTGATTAGTCGTTTGATAAGTCATTCCATGAGCATGAAATCCTGTGTGCTAAGTCAATCGGTGAAACGACACAGTTTCATAGAGTACATTTGTGTTTCAAAGGGGCATAGCGCACAGGGCATTGTTCTCTTCTCGAACTACTGTGGCTCAAGCTGTGATTATTACTGTCAAATTTGACAGGTGTCATGGAAGCCTTGGCAATGGTCGAAATCCAAATGCTTTTCCTAACCTTCAAGCACCTAGAGATTTTGTTAGACGTAGCAAGTCGACCTCGTGCCTAGCCAATGCCATGAAACAGGGACGTTCCTCTGTTTGACCGATTTCTGGGCTCATCTCAGCGCCTTTGCTTCAAAAGCTGGTGTGCCCAGTAGCGGGGAAGAGATGGAGATAGAGAGGGGGAGAGGAGACGGAATGCGCATACACAGCAACATCTTTCTACACCTGTTCTGGTGTCCTCCCTT
>JABCKK010000040.1:19712-53526 GCA_018221785.1 Calocybe gangraenosa
GTACTGGAAGCAATGAACCGCTTCATGTGTTAGCACACCACGGATCTCGTCCCGTGCGCGAGCAGAGCTCTTTGCTATATAATCGAGCGAGAAATGTATTTCCTTATGATTTACACCTCCCGTAGTGTGCGCTACGCCTGGCATTGGGCGTAGTATCAGAACCAGAGATTGTACCCTTCAAAACGTAGTTCAAACACAAATACATGATAATTTGTTAGAGGTACTGACATCTTTGGTACTGTCTGTGGGCTGTACAGCCAGATGAAGCTGTGAATAACCGCTTCGCGCAGTGCATCTAGTGGGTTGACGGCCTGAAGGAAGATGGAGGCTCCAGGATGAGAAAGGTCCTCGATACGAAGAGAGAATTGGGGTATAGGCCACTCGGGATCGGGCACAGGGGTAGGTGCCATGAACGCTAGGTATAAACGCGTTGCCACACTATCACGTGAAATAAATTTTGCCGTTTAGGGGCTAAGTGGTTAGTGCAGTGCAGCTCTTACAGGCTGTCGGCAAGGTATCCTTGCCACCCAAACAACGGTTGAACACTTGGAACAACTTTTGATGGAGACTACATATACAAGGTATATTGCACTGAACAGGGGGTATGAGTTGGGGTATTCGAACGTAAAGATACGTTGTAGGACGACGACGGTGCATATCTCTGATGCTGTAGGCTGATGAGGCTTCTGATTTTGAAGCGACATCTCGGACTTACGACGGGTTTAGATGTCATGGATGTCGAATGCCGGCTGCCGCCTCGACACGCAAGACTTCCTCATACAGGGCATCCCTGCCCTCCTCAAGCCACTGGCAGTATTCCACCGCGCGGAACAACACGCCACTCTTCCCCTTGACCTGCCCGTTTCCTCTGAGACGACCGCTCCCTTTTGGTCTGCCTCGAGTGGGCATTCCGATACTGTTTGAGGTTCCAGCCGGGGCGAGTAGAGCTATCAATTGTGTATAACCATCCCTAATGGCATTCCGACGCTTCTGTTCCGAAATGATATGGTTCAATCGCTTTTGAGGGGTGGATAATAGGGGCTTTGAGCGCGGAGCTGTTGAACTACCAGAAGCTAGTATTTGGTCACCAGAAGATGACGGGTCTGAAGGTGTGCTACGGGATGAGCTGCTTTCTCGCGTATCTGATGACACGCGGATCTCGGAAGAGACATCTGCAACACGGGCTGCGGAACGGGGGCGATGATAGGGTTCTGGTGAGGAGGTTGGGTGATGATTCAAGTATGGTGTATGAGTCGGTGGTAAATAATCATTGTAGAGAGGTTCGTGAGGAGCCGAGTCCCAGTCGACGTTGCCAAAGTTGTCGAGAAATACTTGTAAATCCAGGGTTTCGTCTGGAGAAAAGAGATCTGCTGCAGGTGGCAGAGGCGGAGGATTTGGAAAGAGATTTGAGAGAGCTGGGTCGAATGAGAAATCAAAGTCTGAAAAGGGAGCTGGAGGCTGCAACGGAGACAGGCTGGACATGATCGCTGAGAACAGAAATTGCACAGTGGCCACTGCAAGTGCTGACCGGCTAATGAAGTGACCGGGTTACAAAATAAATAAATAATAATTACGTAATTTAATGACCGAAGGGTGCCGACTCCAGCCCGCGCTTGTCTCCGTTTGAGACCGTCTGCTCCTAAAATGTCGGCGCTCACTACAGATGAACCGGCGCAAGATGGCTCTTCCTCGATAGATACTCAGCAATTACAGCAACAGCTTCAGCAACAGCATCAACAGCAGCAACAGCAGGACCTGCTTGGCCAGTCAATACAAGCATCATCCTCCTCGTCTAATGAAACTAGCCGCAAACGTCCGTTTTCTGTTGCTATTAGCCGATCGCCCGGGATCCTAATGTTGCCTTTACAGCTAAAACACCGTCCGTCCGTAGGGCCTGTGTAGCATGTCACACGGGAAAAACTCGATGTAGCGAGGTCCTTCCCTGCCAGGTCCGCATTCTCGTTTTCTTCCTAGAACACACACATCTCATCCGACCATGCCTTCAGAGCTGCATCAAACGTGGCCTCGCACAATCCTGCGCATATCCAGATCCTGATGCACAAGACCATCAGTCTCATCATACGCCTGGTATGCATCATACAGCTCTCCTACATAGCTTCCCAATCAACGTGGACACAGCGCCTGCCGTACAACCCTTTGCGCCTCCGCCTATGTACGCAACATTACAAGGTACTCCAACTCTCACACAACAACAATACTATGATTACAACGGTACCTTTACTGGCGCCTCAACGTCGACATTCCGCCCAAACAAAAGGCCCCGAAATCTCACAGAAGAAGAAACGGCCGCAATCACACGCAACTTTAGCAGGGGTGATTTCTTCGTAGGCAACAGTGCACCCGTCCGTATCGATCCAAGGCTGCCTGTCAGACTTACTCTTGGTGAAGGAGATCATGTTCATTTTACAGTTGGAGAGGCATTGGTGTGACAACAACAAATGGCCCTCTATTTTCAGAATGTCATGTGTAGTTTATATATATCTTTCGAACCTGTTCTTGATATCCCCTGTTTTTTTGTTCTCATCCTTGTACTACCTTGTCTGTGGATCTGTGGATATACTTAGGATATAATTCTCTTCACCCAAAGCGACATGTGTACTTTATTTGCCAAACCCTTTGGAACCAAATATACTATCTACACGGAACGTGGCCACGGGATTTGTTGACTACCCAACCAGACCTACATACCCTTGTTCGCGTGATATACCCAAGAGAAATGGACTCGGAGATCCTCAGAGTCTGGCAGCTCATTCATGAGCTCAGCGACCAGCTTGCACTGAACCAGAAAATAGCCGTCACACTCCAAGCACAAGCAGGTTCACTAAAGGTACCATTTAATTGCCTCCCCTTACATTGGCTAAACTAGTACTCAATAGACACAGTCTACTACACATTCTGAGACTGGATTTTCTCTTCGACGATTTAATACAGATATTTCCAAAGGTACGTTGCTTTCCGGAGCATTTTGTCTTCCTTTATTCTTACTGGAAGCATGTAGAAACATTCGAGTCCGAACTGGAACGTACGAATGCTCAAATAATTATCGAGAATCAAATTTTGCTTCATGAGAACAAGCAACTGAGTCAGCTGCTCAAAGAATATGAGGGGACGGTGGAAACTATCATGACCAAGTTCCGAAATCATTCAGTACGTGAATTTCCTGAATCTACTTTTTGATACTAAGCCTTGTTTCAACAGCTTGCGGCTCAACAGCATGAATCGACATTAACGCGACATTATGAAGTCCTTTTACACACGCGTGAAACGCAGAGTTTGACCTCTGACTTGGCCTCTTCAGCCGAGATGAGTCAAGCCCTACAACGACTTTCTCATCATTTACGCGGTCTGCTCCTTTCATTGGCGGGAGAGGATCCAGGCCCGTCCGACCCCATATATGACGGGAGCACGGACAACGACTTCAATTCAGGTGGCGTAGTCGGTCTAGAGGAGCTGGAACATCTATTGGAAACCCTCGGTGAGAAAAGTGATACCGGTCATACAGAAGCGGAGGGAGCAGGTGATTGGGCCAATGAGCGAGAGATTGAGATTTCACGGCTTGAGCGCGAGAATCAAGAACTACGGCGGCTTTTGGGCATCGATGAGGAGAGCATCACATCATCTGGTATCAGTGTTGATCTAGGACGGGTCGAGAGCGGGCGATTTTCGAGCTTTTTATCAGGCTCGCAGAGACGGAACACGGCGAGCAATGATGGGAACGGACCTCGGCCTATGTATTGGGATAATCACCAACATCAACAGCCCCAGCAGCAGCTACTACACCATGGAGCGTTACAACGCCCCCTCGAGCTGCAACCAGGAATGAGAATGGGTACTCAGGGACAGGGACGGAGAACAGGAATATTTGGCGGTGCTGCAAGAGGCGCACGGCGAGGAGGACTCGGAGGACTTGCGGGGATTGGGCCTGCACCAGGGTGGCAACCTGCCCCTCTTATCCCGTTGGTTGATAGTTCGTGGTAAGATCAACAGGACGTTAAATTATTGAGTTATAACTATTGTACACCTTTGTATAATTTCTTTTTACCAAGACAACAACAACATCAAATGCCTTGGGATTGTAATCACCACGTCTTGTTCACTGCTACCATGTCGATTGACAAACTACCTGCTGAATTATATTCACTGATTCTCTCGCACATTCCTCGTGCATCCCTACAACAAACAGTTCTTGCTTTGACGAGAGCTGCACCTTTTGCACCCATCTCGCAGCACCATCTCTTCAACTCAATACGCCTCGTTCATTTTCAGCAGGTCCAAAGTTTGCATAAACGTCTCCGCTCTGGTCGCCTGAAACACGTCGAAAACCCTGAGGTAGTTCCCGATGTCGCACTATGGATTCAACACCTATCCGTGGAGATGTGGAAGTTAGATGCGGACGTACTCATCAACCTAATCCGTCTACTGCCCAACCTAGAAACTTTCAATTTATGGATTGGCGCAGATGACTTCTCTCCTGAACATTTGGAGGATATGTTCATGCCGCATATGTCCAAGTTAAAATCACTATCGTTAAAATTTAAACCCTAGTAAGCGCTTTTTCTGTACTCATCATCGCTGTTCCTCAAAGGCCTATTTCTGCAAGCGTTCGAAAAGCTACGTATCTTCAGTTTTTGAAGGTATGTATATCTTGCTCCCTTCGCAATAACGACTCATTAGTCTGGATTCAAGGGGTCTTATTTCGATTCCACGCTTTACGCCCTTTGCGCATGGCCCAGCTCGAGCTTGTCCACCCTCTCTATCGTCCAGGACCCTGGTCCTGATCCCAACGGGATAGCACCACGTTTTGCTCAACCTATCGTATTCTTCCGGCCCGACCATTATCTTTCATTCCTCGTTCATTCACAAACGTCTCTGCAATCCCTGAACATTCGTATTCCAGGGCGTGCCCTGGCCAAGCCCAACACAAGCTTGTCAAGCGATGTTACAGCAACGCCAACTTTCATCAAATTCCTAGACCTCTCCACCTCCAAGGTCTCTGAAAACGATGTTGAGAGGCTTCTTGCTCAGTTCGGAAATCTCAAACACCTTATCCTCGACGCGTGCATGGGTCTCCTTCAGAGTAGCTTTCGTCAAAACCCTGGTTGGGAATTAGCTTGGTGGGCCTCACTGGGAAGACGATGTGCGCTAGCGGGTGTGAAGAAAGCGAGGGACAGAGAGAAAGAACTCAAGGTTCGGTATGATGCAGCCTTTCGTATGAGCTCAGCGACGAGCCAGGATGATACTGTTGTCAGCACTTCTGATGAAGAGCCTCGACGGCCCAGACCTGGAAGACGTGGGCTTGCGACAGCGACAATATCACTACGAGGATCTGGATTGCCTCCTCGTGCCGATACCTCGTCGTCCGTTGCTCCTGCTACTCAAACCTCTTCGAGCAATCACCGTAACTCTCCTCTTAAGATACACATCATACCTCCACTTCCGATTTTGCGCTCTCTTGCTCTTTATCCTACGTCACTACTCAGTGTAAGCCCCGAAGCACAACTGTCTATAGTCACCGAATTTGAAAAAGGATGGAACGATGGAATACGTGTATTCTGGGAGAAGAGGGCTCGGATAAAGGCCTCTTTCCCTCGAGAAACAATCATTGGAGAGCCCAAAGCGAGGTTCCTAAAGTTTAGAATGGATGTTAAGGATCGTGAAAGCACTCAGGAGGAAGGAATAGAGGACGACTTGGAAGATGTCAGTTCAAACGAAGATAGTATCTTCTCCCGACATGATAACTCTGCGTTGGATCTTGGAAGTCCACCCGTGCTATGTCTTGCCGGTCCAAGTGCTGACGAAGGCAGACATGCCCTTGGATGCGGACACTCTGTCGCTCGGCACATTTACGACTTCGAGACTTCGGGTTAGTCAAAACGCTCTCGTCACTCTGCCGTGGTTTACTACGGGTCAACCGCAGAGCTCGAGGTAAGAGATTACTTGCGGCCATTGTATTCCCATTTCCCGAGCAATACGTGAACATCTGTATACCGACGGACACTACGTTACTCATGAGTCATGAACGAGATCTCACAGGCGCTTTATCAGCGACCAACGCACGATAAACAATATAAAACACGGTTTAAAATACCAAACACAAGAGGTGATATCAAAAATGAAAAAGGGCTGAAGAGAGGAACGAAAAAGACAAAGGGCCAGTCATCATGGACAGATGAAGGATTCCTAAGCGATATATGCCTAGATTAGACATCATATCCGTCAACGGACACTTGTTGAAATCATTTACGATATCCTTATAAATCGCGGACCCCGATGTTGAAATAGAATAGAGTGAGTTTGTAACCAACGACACTTCCTTCGTACCTCCATGCGCATACTTAGTTGAATGTTCTGAAATAACGATACTTATTAGTCGAATAGTTGAAAAGTTGAAACCTATGATCGGATAGGTGATCTTATCTTATCTTATCTTGTAAACACACCACTGATATCATATCATACCCAATGCACTCGTCATGGTGCTTTCACTGAAACATTCAGACTACGACCATGGCCTCACCCAGCGTTCCATCTACCTCTCTTCCGGCGCCTTCAAACGAGGAACCTACGGAAATTAGCGCGCTTGCTAAAGCGAAGCTTACAGCAGTATTCAGGTTCAAAACCTTCACCCAACAGTTCAGTTCTAAACAGGAACCAAAGATCATCTTTCCCCCACCCTCTTGGTTCATTACTGACGATACGAATGCACCTAATGAGGTAGGAACAAATCCCTCATCCGTGTCAACAGAAGCTCCAGCCGATGGTTCGGGTTTGGATACACCTGAGCCAACGACGTTTGCACAGAAGATTCGTCAATTAATCGATCTGTTACCACTTCCTGCCAGTATAGCCGGGGCAGTCGGGTCGGGATCTAGCAAAGATGGCATAGGCGCACCGCCAGAGGGCGTTACAGATGGTCCCACTCCAATTGCCGTTGACAGCCAAGGGCCTCCAATTCCCGATGTTGTAGACGCCAGAACTATAAAGTACTTATCCTCGGAGGACGTGATGAACGGTGACACAGAAACTCCAGGGTCAAGGCAAAGTGTATGGTACGAGCTGGAGCGGATTAAGCGGGACGAAAGTCCAGCCACCCCCCATCATAACAAGTCAGATGCGGCGGCGACACGATCAGAAAATAGAGACGAACCTGAGGAAGGTGTGATGATGTACGCGCCCCTTGAACCAGCGGCAGATTCCGAGATCGAGCTAGCGGAATCCGAGCTGGAGTATGTTGAAGCTACGCCAGACAAAGCGGAAGGGAGGGCAGGAGCCACGAAAGCACCCATAACATCTCAGCCTGCCAGGCCCAAGAAGCATTGGGTACCTTCCACCACCAAAATATCCGTTTTCACAGCATGGTGGGGCTACCGTCTATACCTTCCCCCACCAGTTATGGCAACTCTTGGTTCCAATCAGTTGAAGGCAACTCAGCGCGCAGCCATGATAATCACAGCTCTCCAATGGTTTTTGAAAAAGGTACCAACGACCTTTCTTCCACCACAGGTGCGGCCAGCCGTCAAAATGCTACAATGTCTATCTCCCATTTTGGGATACATTGGCGTTTTCATTGCATGGAGTTGGACAAGAATCACGAAGTACGATCAAGGTAGAGCATTCTCATAATGTATTGTCTACTTCTGGGAAGCGTGCTGATGATTTTTTCTGGGAGTATAGGGAACGGTGTTGTTTTGAGCGCCACCTGGCTCCTCCCTGTGGCGCTAATACCTATGTCTTGGGACGCTGGTGACATTCAAGGCCCACCTATCAGACCACGAACTCCAACAATTGACCAGGAGCAGACTGAAAAGAATAAAGGTGACGATAACAACTCAAAGAAAGGCAAAGAAAAGAGATAGCCGCCACTGCACAATGTCATCATCGCCATGGCATGACATTGGAGGGCGTTGATTCCTGTTTCTCTATTTTAATTATCCTTTCCACTCATCACGGCGCGCAAGAATTACCTGTATTCATCGCATCTTTTCCCCTCATCCTCGTACGTATACGCATACATAATTTTGTCGCCAAGTCGGATATTATGTACTTCCGCCTTGCATGTCCACTCATGGGCAGGTGGAACAGACCTACTGGGATGGACAAAGACACCCTCTTCTATCGCACACACTATATTTTTCGGACCATTGACAAACTAGCCACACATCACAGTCTCCACAACCTGTCATCACAGTAAGATTAATCTTAGGGTCCCATATAAGAAATATGTCCCAAACGGTGGCAGGCGATCATTGGTTCGAGAAGCCACAAGGTTTCGGCCCAACAAATGAAAACAGAGAAAATAGCTGGCAATCAAGTGCTACTGTGTATTTGTGTACATATGTAGTACCTGCACACCACTAAGCGATTTCCCCGATTTGCAGCCTATAGTAACTTAGTAAGTAATAAGCCTACCACACTTGTCAGCGGGGTTTTCGCGTCAACCTATTTTCCACCACTTATGGATCGACATGCCGAGTCTTTCTGAGATTCAGAAGCTTGACAGCGTGCCGAAGTTCCAGGTTACTTTTGCCCCTTCTCTCACAGAGCCAAGCCCATTGTCCAATTGACTTGTCATAAAAGGTTGGTCCAGTGGTCATTAATATTGCAAGTGTGTGTGATCAATTCGTTCCTTTTTTCTTTGCTGTCTTCGAGTCGTTTCTTCATTCAAGGTTATCGATTTCGATCACTGGGGTACATACTGATGTTTGTTTAAGTGGTACGTGTGCAACCCTTGCTAGTTGCTCCGCAAACGCGGCGTGCAACCTGATATAACCATACGTGGTGATCAAAAGAAAGAAGTTATAGGGAGCTGGAGATTGCGGCGATTGCATGTTCTGATCCATCAGTGTCAGCGTTTTCCAGGGCATGAGTTGGACACTCCCGGGTGCGGAAGAAATGTGGGAAGGAAGCCAGCCGATCCTCCAGGAGCGGCAAGATTTGGATAGGTGGGGGGGAAGAACTGACATGAGGACGATGCAGTACCATGACCTACACGAGGCCGCATATGATATTTGTGGTCTGGCCTCTTTTCTCTTGCGTATTAGCGAGATGAAATCATTAGCAGTTGATGTAGAAGTAGATGTATGTAGTTGATGTTCTTCGGATCTAGTGAATGTTCTTTATTATGCTTCCCCCCCGATTCAATTTGCTGAAACGATTCACTTATATTTTCGTTGTTAGCCCTTGAAACGGAACACGGAGTGTTATCGATCAACGATACATGCATCGCCAGGTCTACATATATAAATGTTGAATACTTAAGTTGGCCTACTAACTTGCACTTATGTCGTACCGCTTGTGGCTGATGTGGATTGAGGGTGGCTTCTACAATCAGAATGTTCGGGTTGAAAACATAGAACCCATCGGGACCTTTTGCTTGATCTTATTTCGTTTGTGGGGTAAACATACACAGCCGTCCAGTTAGTGACGCGTTCTGTTGCGTCGAAGAGGCGCCCCACAAGTACTCATCGCTAAAGAGATGTCAAGTCTCACACACTGACAATAGTATCAAGGCACGCCCGGATGTCCGGGAGATGTTCGGTCCACTGTGCCCACTCTAGGGCTTTGCCCCCTTCAACGTGGTCCGCTTCGTCCGAGCGGGGTTCTAGAGAGCCGGTCTTGTGTTGGGCATGTCAAGCGAAAACTTGCGATTGTGCGTCTAGCATCATTATAAGATGTGTCATTTTGGATTGCACGAGGCATTGATAAAACCTTGATCTGTGATTGCAGCCATCCCCAGATTGGACACGAGGCAAGATGGGGGATTTCATGTAGTGCTGAATGGCTGAATGCGCAGAGGAATCTATAAGTTACTATGTTCTAAGGTTGAGGAGTTGTTACCCACGAGGCATTGATTAGAATTGAACCAAACTGAGAACACCTCAAGGCATCGCTGAAGGGGCAGAGGGCTCTATATGGCGTATTCATGAATCTTACCATTCTGTTTAGCAACGGAGCAGCCGAGATGACTCCCTCCGTGAGTGCTGTTCAACTTTTAGTATGGTAACGTACATAATAGAGCAATGTGCCAAGAACAAGGGTGTGACATTAGACATGGAACTAATGTTGTTATTTAGCCTCGCTGGCTCGAGGCGCGGTAGGGGCTATACGGAGTAGGGCTGTCACCCTAAGGGTTATAATGGGAGTACCTGCAACAGTAAAGGAGAGGTAGCCCCACGACCCCGACCTGTCACTGCGTCTCGGAGATGGTTCCCAGGGGCAAACGCTGCTTATCTAGACGCGCGTGAAGAGATGAAATAAGAAAAATAAATGATATATGCCATATAGCATTCATAAGTGAGAGATGAATGATCATGATATGTAATTGCCGAAGATGTGAGGGCCGTGACAAGAGATCCGAGAGATGACTACTAGATGGGTATGGTGCATATGGTTGCACGGCTGTAGTCTTGAAGAGGTATTGGAGACCCGGGAGTTGTGGCAATGCTGTGGGATAAACCGATAACCATGGATCTATTTCGGGATAGATATCGGTAACTACCGAGCCTTGAGGCTGATCTGAGACTTGTTTACATAATAATAATAATAATAATAAATATTATATATATATATATATATTTATTCCTCTTTTTTTATTATTCCGCATTCCCTCCCCCCCAACCACTATGCTGGCTGTCTGCCCACCGAGCAGCCCCGCTCATCCTCGCGGGCGTTCAAGGCAGGTATCGCACGCAGCGCGCGCAAGGCAGGCCTCTGAAGAGCGCAGAAACAGGTCGCACAGAGCCACATTCCCGGAACGGACCTCTCCAAGCGAAAAGTCCGTCACCACCATCGTAGCTCCAGCCCCTACAAAGCCTCTCGCAAGACCTGCCTTCATTCCACAGCCTCTGACTCCTCCATTTATAGACCATTACGACTCACCGCCTTCTCCTCCACGTTCACTCGAAGACCAAGTACACGTCGCGTACGCACACGACGATATTCATCTGGCCAAGGTCCTTCTATTGCGTCTCAAAGGCATTCACGTCACTTCCCCAGACGACCCGCGTATCGCTGCTGTCAAGGACGAGGATTTCGATTTCTGTTTCTTCCCACACGGCCGACTCCTAGACGAAGAGAGCGAGATGGCCATCAAAGAGAGACAGCGTGTTGAGTTGGAGCAGTTGGAGGAAAGGAGACGAGATCAAAGATTACGTGACTGCGAGCGTATATGGGAACAGGAAAAGAAGAGGTTGAGGGATGCCAAGACTAATGCGCTAAAGAGACGTGAACAAGACGATAGACGCAAAGCCGAAGAAGAGCAGAGAAGAATCGCCTTCCTGCAGGAATCGCCACTCGTCGAACGCCGAGCCCAAACCAAGCGACCTTCGCGTCCCGTTTCTCGGGCCATCGTTGCCTATAAGCTCGTATCCTCATCTTCTTCTCGTGATCAAGAGCCGTTCGTATATGACTCCATGCCACTTTGTACTCCATTTCGTCCCTTGCCTAAACCCCAGTCCTCATCCCAGCCCAAGAAATCACGTTCTCCTTTTTCCCGCCCGCTCTTTGACGACTCGCGCACCGTGCCGTTTAGTGACGTCCTCGCTAGTATGCAAGGCCCATTATTCCCCCCTGAACGTCGGCCGACGAGTCCGTTGTCATGCACGGCGAGTCAGGATCGCAAGAACCGGCGAGAGGTCGAGCTCTTGGATTCTTTACTCAAAGTCGTCGAATGGGAAGTGGACGAGCGGCGAAGGAGAAAGGGTAAAGCACCAGAGAAACCTCCCGTACGGAGAAGAAACAGCGATAAATCTAGTATCATGTCTCACTGTGCGGCGTGCTCTGACACTTCCTCTTCGACCTCGACTTCGTCATCATCTTCACGCCGTTCGTGGTTATCATTTTCAAGTGGATCTTCGTCTTCGGCTTCCACAGCCGTCACGACACCATCGAGCTCTCCACCAAAGTGGTTCAACCATCCTCCATCGCCAATCAGCAAGGCTCAGCCGAAACCATGGTTTTTGACACCCTCATCGTCGCGCACCTCTACACCCTCCGCTTCTCCAATAATACACTCTTGCAGACCCTGCACACATCTTACCCCCATATCTCCAGCTGATGGCCCGCTTCCCATATCTATGATCGAGACCACAGCCCTCGACGCACAGCCTCGTAGCCTCAATCACAGCACTACGGCATCGAAATCTATGACATCGGGCCATGCTGATGATGCGGCAACACCCACTGGTGCATTGCTTCGTTGTATGTCTCAGTTACTGGACCTTGCCAAAGGGTTTCAGCACGCATATATGAACGCCGCGATGTTTACTATCACTACTTCTTCCCCCTCGTTCGGTGCTCATCGTGTTGGCTCTGCATTCGTTGTTAATGTAGCACCAACGACTCCGCTCCGAGTTCGGCACAGAAGGAGGTTACGAAGGCTTGAAGCGCCTGGCGCGAGAGCTTGCTCGTATGATGTTCGGGCATTCTTAGACTCTCCTGAGCAGATGAAGAATAGTGGGGGAGGCTTTGTGATGGCAACCACTCGCACTATTCGGCTTCGGCCATATACCCCTGTGTATGGTGACGACGAAGAAGATGGTGATGAACTGGATGCTGTAGACCGGCCCTTACCCCGAACAGTGCTGCCTGATCCTTTGCCTTATCGACTATATTTTAAAGCTCATGCTGTGCCACCTCGATCGCCCTTACGTGCTGTTCGTGCTGATTTGAGTGCGAATGGAGGTTTGGATATGATGGGAAGGAATGGACCGATAATGTCTCGAATACGTGTGGTAGAGAATCCTGCATTGCTTCGAATTAAAGCTGCTGAGAATCTGGTTGGTTATCGGTGGGATACTTTTGGTTTGGGGATGAACATGGGAATGAACGTTGGCAGTCCGTTTGGTGGTGGAATGAATCTTGGTAGGATGGGAACGGGAAATGGGCGGTTGCGTGAAGCAATGATGGCGAGTGGGAGAGAGAAGATATTGCAAGTTGGTTATGAAGGGATTGGGAGAAGTCGTTTGACTATTGAGGTCCATCAAGAAGGCGCACGTTGGAGGGACTTTGGGTGGTGAATGATGTGCGATGGCGTGCTTCAACTGCCTGCCGTCTGGTTGTTCCTGGTATCTTGTTCGAGTTTGGGGGGAAGCTGGGGTTTCTTTCTTGTAAACGCTTATAATTTGGGGGCTTTTTGGTGTTGACTTGTATGTTTTATATCCCTTCATTGATGGTCATACCCTGTACTCTTATCGTCTACTTACATGTTCGCCCATACTAATCGCCGTTATTGTACTATGAAATCGACTCGGAGCCGTTCAATGGTCTTGTCATACTTAGTGACTCCCTCGATATATATAATAGCTATTTTCTCTGCAACGACAGCTCCCACTTGAACCAAATCAAATGTCTTTCACTCCGAGCCCTCTCGTCACAGTAGATGGTGTGCAGGCCTACCTTGCCGATACACCTTTTGCCAGCCATAACATCATCCCACTCAGTGGTGGCACCGCCAACTTTGCATATCGGATACACCTACTCGCACCTTTCGATGGTCAAGAGACGCTTGTGCTCAAATTTGCAGAACCGTATATAAAAAGCCTGAGGAGCATACCATTCTCAGTGGATCGCCAGGTGAGTAGCACCTGCTTTCGTGTCAAAGTATGGTACGTTGAATAAAAACCCTTTTCAGACTTTCGAATACGAGGCCATGACGCGCGTCAAAGCCTGGCTACCCGCTGACTCTCTCGTCGCAGTCCCCAAGATCTATAAATTTGACGCGGACCAGCATGTCGTTATTATGGAAGACTGTGGGACCAACATTGTCACCCTCAAGGAGTTTCTCAAACAAGGTCTAGCTACGGCTCAGCCTAACGACATAACAGAGACGATCGGTACCTCTTTAGGACGTTTCCTTGGTGCGATGCATGCTTGGGGCCGTACAAATCCTGATGGGCTCCTTGAGGTCTTTGCCAAAAACACTGTGGGTCAACACATGTCGGCCTGGGCCTTTTATGGACGCGTCGTATCGACGCTGAGCCCGGGAGAAGGGGACGTTGTCCCTCAGGCCCTTGAGGATCCGCCACTCGAAGTGAAAGGAGAGGATATAGACGTGATCAAGCGTGTGGCAGACCAGATGAGCAAGGCCATGACCACCCCTAGCGACACTGTGTGTACACCGCATCTAAGAGCGACGAGTGTTGTACTAAACGGCATGTATAGTTTGTCATGGGAGACTTTTGGCCAGGCAATGTCATGGTCGCTCTAAACGCTGAGCAGCAGCTGCAGCGGTTGTACATCCTCGACTGGGAGATGGCAAAACTTGGACTACCTGGAGTTGAGATTGGGCAATTTTGCGCCGAGATGGACCTGCTGAGACGTTTTGTGCCTGTTGCGGCGGGCGCGTCTTCAAAGGTGTTGAAGACGTTCTTGCAGGCCTATGCACAGGAATTGCAGCCTAGTGCAGAGCTAGCGCGTCATGCACTCTTCCATTGGGGGACGCACTTGGTTGTGTTTACGCCGCGGGTCGAATGGGGCAACAAAGAGATGACAAGAAAGGTCGTCGACGACGGCGTGCGGATTATCGTTGCGGCAGCTCGGGCCGAGGAAAGAGAGCTGAGCATTGAGATAGACATTGAGCGTTACATAAGACAATAACCATCTTCAAGCACGAATTGACAGCTTTCTAGGGTAATTGTCGAAATTAAGCTAATGGAATCGAAATATACCTTCAACAGGAACGCACACAGCGACGCGTTCAGATGATACGACTGCCCGAGTATGGCACTTGAGCAACCTATGTAATGCTGCCCTCTAGCTCATCTTTCCACGAGTCAACTGGTCTATGGGACTCAGTATTTGGCGAGTGCCTGAAATTATTCGCGGCACACAAGCCTCTCTTGGTTACATATCTACCACGTTCTGAGAGGTGATCTTGATACATTGGCGGTTGGCTCACTCTGATTTATAGACACAGGATAAGCGATGGTCTCTGAATGCTGGAGCACAACGATCTAGTGCGTTTGAGGTCGACTGGCAGCCGGTGGCGTCAATCTAATTGCATTGACACTAGAATCTAGGCTTGTTGCACTGATAGAGATAAGTATATTTCCTGGGTGATTAATCGCGCGAGGAGGCGGGTGATATATGACAAGTTGGTTTACATTATGTGTTGATATTACTATACCAGTGCAATATTTTTAATCATGCCCGAACATGATCTTTAAATTTTCGACACTTTCAGGATCAGCTTTCGCACCACTCCCTCGGAAGGCTTCTTTCACGATGGCTGTCTTCCGTTTCTGGATCTTCAAGATACGGCCTTCAATCGTATTGGCTACCTATGGAAACCCATTAGGCGAGTTTATATAGGCGGGGGCATCGGCCGACCTACAATAAAATGTGTCACATAGACAGTCCTCTCCTGGCCAATCCTATGTACACGGTCGATCGCTGATCGGACCAAACGGATTGTGAACTCGAATCTTTTTGCATTGCTCCATGAGGCTTACCCTGATTTTCTGTCGCAGAATTCCACCAACAATCCATCTGTCATTTGCCAACAAATTATTAGCTTGTTTCTTCCAATAACGTTGTGAGCACTAACCATGAAAACATGATTCGCAGTCGTAAGCTAGAACTAACGGGTCAAACAATGCGTACAATCCAAAAGGGGAGGAGACGTGTACATTTAGCCCTACACCACCGGCTTTTAAGCTGATAACTAGCACCTTCGGCTTCCTCGAAGGTATCTTAAATCCTGAAACGGCAGCATTCTTCTTCTTGATGTCCATGGTCCCATCAAAGCGGTATAGCTCGAACCGTTCACGCTGTAGCGCGGTCTCTATCAAGTCCATAAAGCTAGTAAACTGAGAGAAAACGACGGCCCGAAAACAGGGATCCTGGTTCCGGAGGCGTTCTGTTTTAAATCATTGAAGTATGGGTGAGAACATCTACGAGTCCAGTAAACTATAAAAACGTACTGAGGCTTTTGAGCAGAGCTTGTAGCTTGGTGGAAGAGACAAAGTCATTTCGGCGTAGCGTCACTTCAGGCTGCGAAGCTTCGGAGCTAAGCTTCTCCTGGTTCTGTCGGCGCACGATTTCGAGAAGCTCGCCCGCCTTGGCATGGGTGAGGCTTTTGCTGGTAAGAGAATAGATATCCTACTCTACCTTTATGGGACCTCGTGAGCAAGTTGGGCAACGTGACTCTTCATGCCGCTCTTCGCATGTAGCCAAGTGAGCAAGTATGCAGTCTTTACAGCTAAGGCAAGGTGCCCATTAGATGCAGAGCAAGAAGGTTTGCCATCAGGGGTCTTACCATTGGTGCATGCAGCCGGGAATAATCATCGGTACCTCCATCACATCCAAGCAAATTGGACATTCATCCGCTTCACTATCTGCCAGGTTTGCTAGGACCTCTTCTGCAAAACTACTATTCTTGCCCTCCGAGCTGCCCCCATCGGCGAATCGTTGAAGTAGTTCATTGACGTCGATAGCCTGGTCACCGCTCGGAGATAATGCCCGTTCATCATCAACCGTAAGTACAAGGTGTGGGTGGAGAACAGCCCTTCTCAGCCTTCAATAAACGTCAGACACATAAACATCTACATCGTTATGGCCCTAACTTGCCTCATCAACATAGCGAGAATATGTGTGTAATTCTTGCTGACAAGACCCTTGGCATCCAGTCCTTCAAACTTTCTCTTTGCAGAAGCATAGATTTGATCATAGATCTTCCTTTCTAGAGGAGAAAATTCCAAAGTTTCAACAACAACCTTTGGTATGAATCCTCAACGAGTGGTCGTCGATGTGCGGTGGTTGACTCCATACCTCTTTTGTTGGGAGCTCCACAATTCTATTGCCATCAGTGTCACACATGTTCTTTTCACGCCGCAACAGGACGCTCTCCAATATGACTTGTACTATCTCAATCGCCTTGGGATCACGAGCCAAAAAAGGAAGGGTAATAAACCTGAGAATCTCATTAAATGGGCTATGGGAAGAGGCAGGAAGACGTACGAGCGGAAAAAGGCAAACTCTGACCAAGGCTTAAAGCCTAGAAACTTCCTATAGCTGCCGTCAGTGGAATTCCCTCATGCAGTGTTGGTGTACTGACAGGAGGGAATACAAATCTTCCAATTTATTAACGATAGGAGTTCCTGTGGGTGGCATGGGTAACATCATCCCGTCCCCGTCCAATAAACACACCTGTGACAGCCCATCTTCTTCGAGCCTGGAGGCTATACACAGCTTTGGCTGTTTTGCTTAATCGAGACTTGCAAGAGTGAGCCTCATCCAAGACGACTCGAAGCCAATTGACTGCGAAGAGACGTCAACAACTGTACACGACAGCTGACGATTAGCAAAACGTACTTTCAAACACAGATGATCTATTGTTGCTAGATTTTTCAAACTTGGCATGTTCTGAAGCCAACACTCCATACGAAGTAATAACAACCTTGATACTCTGATCGTCATCATCGTCTTGAGTCAACGCATCAAGGTCGAGCCTATTCTGACCGTGCCAAACCAAAGTTCTGATGGTCCCAGGTTTACTGGATCGTTCTAACTCCTCCGACCATTGTGCCAGTAAAGAAGTAGGTGCAACGATCAGTGTAGCTGAGCTTGGCTTTTGGGGCTTGCCATGCGTTGTAGGGCGGAAGGCATCGTTGAGCTTCAGCTGGCGTGATTTTGCGGCGAATAGCGGTTTGCCGTCTTCTTCGATTGGAGGACTGGTGTGGATTAGGGCCGATAGCATGATCGTTTTCCCCATACCCACTAAAACGGATGATAAGCAACTTAGTCTTGCTTTAGATATGTATACATACTCTCTGTGGAACGTAAACGGAAGGTGTACTGTGGTTAGCTAAATGACTAGAAGAATAGCTATATCAAAAGCTACCATCTCTGCACCCAGTTGAGTACCAGCATCGTCAAGACAATATGAAGGTATGCTTACGCAAGAACCCCCCCTCGGAATTTTCTTTCTTGTCTTGGAAACACCAAACTCATTTCACCGGAGTAAGGATTCAGGTAGAATGGTTTCTCGTCAGCTGTGAGGTCGATCATATCTCCATCCATGAGTGGTTTCTGGGGAAAGAAGTACCTGAGGAAGGCATATGTGAGTCGGGAACTAGCCATCCAATGGGTGATAAATTCGTACTGAGACCACAGCGGATGCATTGAAGAGGATTCGCGCGCATCCATCTTTCCAGATTCATGAGAATGCATCCATCTACAAACGTGAGATATTGTGGATATCGCTTGATAGAAGTGATGCCATACAGGAGCGCTTGCTTTTGATAGCCTCGTAAGGTGAGTACGAATGTATCAGTGGGATCCATAGTACCAAGGGTTCGATCATGATGTTGAGCCCTGCATCGAAGGTAAGAAGCTGAAGTTGTTCAAGGTTCAGCTGAGTTATGCACTTCTTATATATGGTATCGATGTCATTCTTTGACAGGTCTTCGGCATCATCAACCTCGATCTCCTCATCGTCGCCCACGATTTCTGTCACTTTTTTTGTCTTGTGCTTCGCCAGACGTTTCAGAACATCGTCGTGGATTTTCGTGTCCTTTTTGAAATTCGCCCCAGCCTGTGGTTTGAGACCAATGACATCAAACAACTGCAAAACTGCCTGCTTTCGTTCTCTCAGGCACCTTTGAATGGTGTTAGTGATCCATGGGAGACTTTCGAGATTAAGATAAATACCTTTCGTCTACAGTCTCTTGCCCTTCATTGAACATGCCACCAGGTTCGCCTCCTGTTTGGGACACAACAGGGGGTTTGAAGGCAGCTGCAAGTATGAATACTTGTAACGTGACAAACAGGGTTGCGCCAGTAGAGAGCTTGTCCGGGCAGTCGGTCATAGTCCCTCGAAATTCAACAATGTCTACTCTATCAATACCAAGTTCATCTAAAGGGCCGTGCTAACGCACCCAGATCCAGAAGTTTAGAGATCCACCACGATACATCTGTGGGGAGACGACCGAATTCTATCAATACACACATGAATCAGATAATATGCAAGTTTCAAAAATCAGCCAAATTCACCTGTGCCTCGACTGTTAACTAGACGAACTATTGTATCACCCTTGACTTTCTTCTTTGTCTTTGAAGGTAGGGGTTTTAGCATCGTCGTTAAAGACATTTGCTTTTTCGCATCACCCTTGTTTGCCTGTGAGGCAACCGCTATCTTAGGGGGGCGTTCAACATTTTCTCCAACCTCGCGGTAGATCTTTACAGGATCATTGCACTTGATGTAACCTTTTCCGGATACATTACTCCAAGCATTAGGTACCAAGATTTCGCCCAAGTATGCGGGACGAAACCCTGATAGAGTAGGAAGCGATGTCGAGGGTGCTGATATTCGTGGCTTTTTTGAAGGAGGTTCAACTACAGTTTGGAGGACCTGAGGTTTGTCTGAATCCTCCAGGCGGTCCGATAATTCTCGAGGAATCAGAATTGGAGAGGATACAGTGATCTCATTCTCCTCATCATCATCTGGTGTAGATAATTTCCGTTTATTCGCAAGGGGCGAATGGATGTCATTATCTGACAAATTATCATCCTCGCTGTCGGGAAGAAAGAGACCAACGGGCGATGATGCTCCTGAAATAGTCGCTGGCGTTTCGGGATGATTCATGGGCACATCTTCGCTCTCGTCCTCCGATCCTGCAAAGAAGAGGCCGCTAGGAGGCCCTTCAGGTAGTTCGTCGTCAGTCATGAAAATAGTCAAGTAAAGACGCGTCTTATAAGTGGACGACGCGTCAAACACGCTAGGCAAACATGTACAAACTAAGCTAATCAGGTAATTTGAGATTTTGAAATCCTTCTACTGTGCTTTGACGTTCTCCATCTCCCTATAGTCATACAATATGCAGCGCGGACTCCCAATGGTCTGTATTACACCGACCTCAGCTTCTGCTCGCTGATACCCATTTCATACAGCAACCAACCGTGGTACTTCTGAAAGAGGGCACGGACTCCTCTCAAGGAACACCACAATTACTATCCAACATCTCTGCATGTCTCGCTGTCGCACAAACCCTTTCTAGTACTCTTGGGCCAAGAGGGATGGACAAGCTGATTGTTTCTGATCGGGGGGAAGCTCAGATTACGAACGACGGTGCCACAATATTAAAACTTCTAGACATCATACACCCTGCTGCACGAACTCTTGTTGACATCGCTAGAGCACAGGATGCTGAGGTGGGAGACGGGACTACCAGTGTCGTGCTATTAGCAGCGCAGCTTTTGAAGGAAATCAGGGGCTATATTGAAGAAGGTGTTAGCCCTCACATCATCATGAAAGGTTTCCGAAAAGCATCGCAGTTGGTTGGTACTGGTTCTCCCCTTGCTCATGATCTTGACCTACGATATTTCTAGGCCGTCGATCATATACAAGAACTCCAAATTACCATCGATAAGTCAGATCCTGAGTATGCCCATCGTAGATTTCTAGTTGGGTTGGTTTTCTGAAATCTCAACAGGAAATTCCGATCGCTTTTGTTGAAATGTGCTTCAACTTCCATGTCATCCAAGCTAATTCACTCCGAAAAACCGTTCTTTTCGAATATGGTTGTGGATGCCATACAGAGCCTCGATCAAGATGACCTTGACGAATCCCTCATTGGAGTGAAGAAAATTACTGGAGGGGGCATGCAGGACTCTATCCTCATACGCGGGGTCGCATTTAAAAAGACATTTACGTATGCGGGCGCGGAACAACAGCCAAAACAATTCCAAGACCCTCTCATTCTCTGCCTCAATGTTGAACTGGAACTGAAAGCTGAAAAAGATAACGCAGAAGTACGGGTGGAGGCTGTGTCGGACTATCAGGCTATCGTCGATGCCGAGTGGGAGATAATTTATCGAAAACTTCAAGCCATCGAAAAGACAGGCGCCAAGGTGGTTCTCAGTAAACTGCCCATTGGTGACCTAGCTACACAATGGTTCGCTGATCGTGACATATTCTGTGCCGGCCGGGTAGCGGCTGCTGATCTACGCCGAGTAGTTCAAGCGGTCGGTGGTGCAGTTCAGTCTACTTGCTCTGGCATCGGAAGAGAGCACCTCGGCACGTGCGGGTCATTCCAAGAAAGGCAGATTGGTGGCGAACGTTACAATCTCTTTGAAGAATGTTCCAAAGCGAAAACTTGCACGTTGATCTTACGTGGTGGTGCGGATCAGTTTATTGAAGAAGTAGAAAGGAGTCTTCATGATGCGATTATGGTCGTAAAGCGGGCTGTCAGGAATGGAGAAGTTGTTGCAGGTGGTGGCGCCATTGAAGTACGTCGCTCTATCGCCAAAATAACACCGCCTCATTTGTCTTTAGATGGAACTATCTGCATACATCCGAAAACATGCGCTCTCTATCCCTGGTAAGCTCCAGCTCGTGATGACGGCATTTGCAAAAGCATTAGAGATCATTCCCCGTCAAATATGTGATAACGCCGGCTTGGATTCTACTGATATCCTGAACAAGCTCAGAATGAATCATGCAAATGGGGAGAAATGGTCTGGTGTTGACGTTGATGGTGCCTCTGGAGTACGAGACAATATGAGCGCCTTCGTCTGGGAACCAAGCCTTGTTAAAGTCAACGCTATCACTAGCGCCACAGAGGCCGCGTGCCTGATCCTGAGCGTTGATGAAACCGTGAGGAACCCTCAAAGCGAAGCAGTGAGTCGATCGCACGCTAAAGGCAGTTTCCCACTTTGCTTATTGAGTCTTAGCAAAATCCCGGACCAAAAGCACCACCCGGTACTGCTCAAAGAGCTCTTAGAGGTCGGGGCCGTGGACGGTGAAAGAACAGTTGTAGATGCCGGTGTAATATCGAAACCAAAATGCATTCTGTGAGCTTAGTAAGCTCTGTTACTGCACAAGTCCTTCGAAATTGCGCCATCATGGCTTCTCAATGCACATCTCCACATTAAGGCCCTGACAGATATAAGTACACTAACCTCTATTCAAAATTAGATTTCAGCCCTCAGCATGTCCACTTGTCTCACAGGCGCCGCCAAACCGACTCCAGATGACAGCTCACTTTTTGAGAAGAAAAGTGAACAAGCCGGCCCACACGAGCATTTGGCCTTGGCAGCACCAGTGGAATTTCAGTCCACTAGAGGTTGGGGGCTTTGGGACTTTTGGAGAGTGCCTCCGAAAGATTTGGATGCTGTCGCAACAAAACCCTCAGTTTTTGACGACCCAGCAACTGTAAATGCATACCGTCCGCCACCAGCTTATGAAAACGCACATCGCTTCGATCCTGATGCACGGTGGACCTATCGGGAGGAACGGGTTAGTCTGTTTCCTATATTATAGCCATTGAAGCGTCGTAAAACAAATGCCTCCAGCGAGTAGTACGCAAAACAGACTTACGCATCACACTCTGGGCTTGTATCATGTTCTTTGCTATGGACTTGGACAGAGGCAATATCTCACAAGCGAACTCAGACAATTTTTTGGATGACTTGAAACTGACGACTAATGACTTCAACCTTGGCAATAGTATATTCAGATTAACGTTCTTGATCGCAGGTCGGCGTCGCTTTCAGTTATCTATTACTCTTGTTTTTCATGTTTCACAGAGCTGCCTTCTCAGCTAGTCTCAAAACGTATTGGCCCTGACACCTGGGTTCCAATGCAGGTTGATTCTTGTAGCAGAATTCTAAGAATAAGGTGCTAATTAGATCCGAATGTAGATGATGTTATGGAGTGCCATCTCCTTCAGCCAGTTTTGGCTAACGGGAAGATCGACCTTCTTGGCCTGCAGGTACAGTAGTTTTTTCCCTCTGTACAATACTATATCCTCATATGTGCAGAGCCCTCCTAGGTTTCATGCAAGGCGGCTTCATACCCGATATCGTGTTATATCTATCTTATTTCTACACGAAATCAGAATGTACGTAAGTCCTTACTACGTGGCAGGCTCTAGTTTGTTGACGGTTTCCTTCATAGTGCCTATAAGGCTTGCTTTCTTTTGGATATCTAATTATGTCTCCGACATCATCAGCGCATTTCTCGCTACGGGAATTCTCCAGCTTCGAGGTCTCAATGGGAAAGAAGGCTGGCGATATCTATTCTTAATCGAGGGTCTAGTAACATTCATCGTCGGGTTCACTGCCTGGTTCCTAATGCCCGCGGGCCCAACTCAGACCAAGGCTTGGTACCGGCCAAAAGGCTGGTTTAGTGAAAGGTATCTATCTACTACACCGGCGAATTTAACTTTGACGGTGCTATCAAGAGAAGAAATTATTATAGTAAACCGGGTTCTGCGTGATGACCCCACGAAGTCTGACATGCACAATCGAGAGGGGCTTAGTGTAAGGATGATTTTTGGGGCCCTCAAAGACTGGCAACTTTGGCCGATCTACGTTCTGGGCATTGTACACATGAGTAAGAATTGCATGATGGTAGTCACCCAGAAGCCTCACCACGGTCAACTCACAGTGCCAGTTGGACCTCCACAGACATATCTGACGTTATCCCTACGCAACCTCGGCTTCAACACGACAGAGACAAATCTCTTGACAATCCCATCCACCGTTATTGGTATGGTCATGCTCCTCGCAACAGCTTATTTCAGCGAGATTGTCGACAGCCGCGTCGCGGGAACGATCATTCTGCAAATTTGGGCCCTTCCTCTCCTCATAGCGTTATACACGTTCAACGAAGAGACTTCTCAGTGGACCTATTACACGGTCGTGACGCTTATCACTGGTTTTCCTTATGTTCACCCCATCCAGGTTGCATGGGTGTCTAGGAATTCGTACAGTGTACGAACAAGGTAAACAAACCTTCAAATAATGACAGATTGATACCCCACTAAATGATTGGCGCCTCCCTCAGGACTGTCTCTGCAAGGTACGGCAGCTTTGATCGAAACTAGAGGATGGTTCTTCAATCTACTGTAGTGTATATAACATGTTTGTGCAAGCAGGTGCTATTATCTATGTGAGTGCTTGCTGATTTTTTCACATGGATCCAATATTCAAGACAGAAGCACTTTCAAAGGCAAACGTCTACCAGAAAGATGACAAGGCCAGTTATCCACCTATTCATTTTTCGTTGGCGACTGACAGCAAGTTGTTAACAGCCTTTATGTGAACTGGTTGATGTACCTAACAAGTTGAAATGACTAGCTGACACTGTGTCTTAGACAAACGCGGAAACCGCATACTCATTGCTATTGCGTCGACAAACATTGTCTTGTACATTCTAACATTCTTTTTTTATCGCACACTCAATGCCAGAAGGGACAAAATTTGGAACTCCTTGAGCGTGAAGGTATGAAGATGAACAAGCTCGCAGTGGCTCATGCTTAATTTGACCTTTGTTATGTTGCAACAGGAGCAGAAGGATTATGTGGAGACAACGAAGGAAGAAGGAAACAAACGCCTAGACTTTCGCTTTGCTTATTGAGTAGAGGAAGCTATGATTGCTTCACTGTAGTAACAAGACCTCGTTCGGTGTTTTTCGCTTGAATAAGTAGCTGTTCTTTTGTTATCGTCTCTGCTCTATCGTAAAACGTCTGGTTGATGTCGAATATATGGATTGTTGGTGTAGTCATAACCTGGTTGAAGCTAAGTAACGAACTAGGATCTAAAGAGTAGGGTGTTTGGTCACATCCTGCTGTGATGTATTGTTTATCCTCATCTCTGCCCTTTTTCTCTTGATCTTCGCTCTTCGCTCTGAATGAGCTATACGCTGAAGACGTTCGTCCACATCAATGAAATGTCCACCAACATCAATAAACTTGACGGGTGGCCGCCCAGTCTTGGTTATGACTTGCACCTTTGCTGGTCGTCGGGTGGTAGTGTCCTGAATATGAGGCATTAGTTTACGGTTTGATTTGTAAGCTTCTTGTGCTCGAGTATATCGTTTAGCCGCAGACTTGGCATATTCCAGCGACGCTGGAACGATAGGTTCCTGTGCATGATGGTTTAGCTGCTGGACAAAAAGTGGGATTCTAAACAAGTTTACTCGGCCATCTTCTGGAACAGATTCCCAATATAGTTGCTGGTAGCGCTGTCGGGCGGCATCGCGTTGTTCATCTTGTTCGAGAGTGTCCGCCTCATGAGCGTCTTTTCGTGAGTCGACAGCGGGCCAGATGTGAAGATCCGTCCCTGTCCGGTCGTAGACAGGTTTGACTACACCAAGCAGTTTTTCCATGCCCTCGAGAAAACCAGACTGAAGAGGTTTGTCCTAATAGATAGGTACATGAGCATACGAGGTTAGGTGATGCAAAAGAGTAAAATTATTCAGATGGGGTTGCAAAACAGTTTAAACCAGATGCTGGGTGATGTAAGGCACCACAGCTGTCTTAGGTTCGCGAATGAATGTTGAAAGTATCATCATGAAAGCACGTATATGATCACGCTGAACTCGGGTAGAAAATACTGACCTTCTGAAGATGAAAAATAGAACATCGTTAGTTTTTGATGAACATCACAATGTAGAGCTGCCAGTACCTATTGGATAAGAGTTATGATCAGTATTCTGCAGTGCATATGGCTATCTATCCAAAAAAAATCTTCAGAAATTATATGTAATAGATTTAACCAGCTGCACTTGTAGGTGCCGTCTTTAAGACTAATCGTTTGAAACATCATCGAAACGCGACTGTTGATACAGGGCGATTGGCAGAAAGAGGGAAGGAGTTCTTGACTAACCTTGAACCAATCCCTTTCCATCCCTTTTAAGCGTAGTATCGCGTCAATACGTTTCAAGCTCAGATGATATCGTTGGGATAATACCCGAACGCTATTGCGTTTGGGGTCCTCCATGTAGCTATCGTATATTACTCGCCGCATTTTGTCTGAGACTGGTGGAGGGGGTTTGAAAGAAGGATTCATTGGAAATGGCTGATCAGAAATTGGTTCTGTTAAGCAGGGTAAAACAATGTAAAGAGGAGAAACTCAACTACGTCACCACCTAACCATTGATTGGGACCAGTGGCTAATTTGAAACTTTCGCCCATGGATTGGATAAATTCATTGTAAGTTTCTGGGCTCCTGTTCTCCGTCTCTTGTGAGGGCATGGGAATTTCATTGGGATCTTCAGCTGCTTCCCCTTCGGATGGAGGTTCAGGAGCAAGGTCAGTTGAAACGAAGTGGGTATAAGATATATTGCGGTAGTAAGTAGAAAGGATGGGGCGGAAGCATGTTCGAATGGGCTTTGGTGTGAGGCAAAGACGGGAAAGATGGAGGAACATGGCCAAATTTTTTTAACAGAAATTTTGAGGTCGGTTACTGAAGTCACGTGTTATATATTTATGGCCGGTTGATATGGTCTAGGTACTCATACTCCTTGTACATACAATTAATATCATGCCTTTCGTTCATTGGGTTTGTCTGACCAATAACTCTGCATAATGGACATTAGTGATCGTGTGCGAGTCGAAAGACATGTACATAATCCATAAAGTTGGATGGCTACTTTTGCCGTCTAAAAGGTCTCGAAACGTCAAACATGATACATCAGATTGACTCTACTTACAATCTCATTGTATTGACAGCATGATACAATAGTGAGGCTACCCTTGAACCTGGGCGCCCTTATTCCTCTTCCGTTTTTTCTTTTTGGTATTTTCAGTTTCTGCTACTGATTCTGTAGGTCCCGGCCCGGCCTCCTCTTCTCTAGGACGTTTATTTGGCGGATGCTGAACTGTACTGCCGCGTGGCTCTAAGGTAGAGCTTATTGGAAGTGATTTCCCTAAGGAGGTCTGGGTAGGTGCAGTTTCGGGAGTAGCGTCGTTGGGTGGGTCCATCCCTTTCGGGAGAATCACAACGGGTTCCGAAAAGACTGATCGGTATGTTTTTCGAGTTTCTGTTCTAAAAATTAGTCTTAAACTTTAAGGATAGCAAGCAGGAAGCTTACGTGCACGCAAAACAAGCGACTTCGGGGTTTTTGATAAAGAGCTACTAGCAACATCTTGAGGAAGACCGAGTAAGGTAACGCTTATTCATATACCAGTTAGAAGGAGGGAGGAGATATTTTAAGAAAACACATACAGGTTCGCGACATCTGCTGGCGCTCTGAGATCTGCTTCGGAAACTACGCCACCACTTGTAATGATGTTCCTTCCCCTTGTTACACGCGTCAGCTCTTTAGCCGTAGCCCACCAGTTTCTTTTAGCAACTAGACCATTTTCAGCGCCACCTGCATTTGATAAACCGGTGTCATTCTCCCCCCCTAGAGCACCAACATAGCTGATTTCGAACACGGCCCCATTCTTTATAGCCGTCCGAACCAATGTATGCTTCAAGTAGTACGGTAGCCGAGGTAGGGTTAAAGGAAGGGAGATTATGTGGGCTGTCAAGGGAGACGACATGGAATGGGTGAGACAGGCAAGCGAAAACGATGTTTGTGTTAAAGGAACGAGTCCGATGAGATCATATGAAGGAAAGAGAGAAGCATTTGCATTGGTCTGAATTCTCCGTTAAGAAAGTTGTATAAGAGTTCAGAATGGGTACTCACCAATCCAAAACCTTTCTCACTATCTTCATCGAGGATGATGCTAAGCCGTTTCAAGTAAACGATACCGGGTCGTTTCCGAAGTTGGCTCACGAGACTCTCCACAGTATTAACATGGGTTTTCGGATCGACTCTTTTGTGAACGAGCTGATTGAAAGCAATTACCGTATATCCTACTAGATGAATTCAGGACGTGTCAGATAACGCAAAAGTCAACGTCTTACAACGAACAAGGAGGTCGATTCGAACTTCCATCCCGCTGATTTGCGTCGGGGTGAAGGCTGGAGATGCGATTTGTTGCTTTGCTTTTCCTTTTCTTGAGGTTGCCAAACCTGCATGTTGACCAACATCAGGAATTGGTACATTTAGGTCGAAATACATTGAAAAGGCTGATTTGATTTCGAGGTGCACCAAAGTGCCTTGTCCAACACCGCCAAACAACAGTATATGTGTTATCATGAACGCTGGTATGCTTGAGCTGGAATTTTTCCATATCTTGCGCGCATTTGGGTCACTGGTAGATCCAAACAGGATTTCTATCCGAAAATGTGAATCGTTTACCACCCTGCATACTTTCCTACTGGAAGAAATCCTTTTGAGTCCTCATTTTCATCAATATCCACCCTCTAGACAATATCAGAGATCATTTTGGAAATGGGCAATACAGTTGCTTGAGAGTATAGCTGGTGTCGAGGTGTGTTACAACTACTAGTGTTCCTTATGTGGATGCATAAACGTGTAATGCCTTACAGGACTCAGAGATCGACCCTCGCATCTATGAATATTATTTGACGTTACTGCCTCCTTCGGGACCGTGGGTGTCGTTCACCGTGTTAGTGAGCATATTTCTAATCAAACAGCTAGCCCTCCTGGACAGGCAAGAATGGATGTTCGTGATCTCGTAAATGCACAAGCACTCTCCCCACTACAGAAACCGCCAGAACAGTCATATATGACTTATTTCTGGAAGAATCCTCGGCACATACGATGCGCTGGTATTCCTGAACATCCGACAAGTCCACTGATCTTCGAGACTGTCACCTTGCGGGAATCACGAACAACAATTGAGAATGGAACCACAGGCTTACGGACGTGGCTTGCCAGCTTCATCCTATCCGAGTACCTGACGAGACATGCAGGTGAGATTAATAATGCATGTCAAACTCTTCTCCCCTTGAGCTATCGTTAAGGCCTAGTGACGAGAAAACGGGTCCTTGAACTTGGTTCCGGGATCGGATACTTGGGAGCGATAGTTGCATCACTACAGCAAACAGATACGTCTGGGGCGAGCCTTTGGTTGACGGATATTAACGAGGATGTACTCTCGAGGTGTCGAGACAATCTCAAGATGCCGTGTAGCATGTGTCTATTCTATCACGGAGACTTTGCGGTTGCGTTAACCCCGTCTTGAAGACAGGTCCTCCTCACATCCCGACGTTAATCATGTTCTTCTGGACTGGTCCGACTCTCAAGATTCGTCTCGCCTTGGCCCTTTGACGTCTCTTCTCCAGGAAAAAATTGACCCCGATATCATTCTCGGAGCTGATCTCGTTGGTTTACTGCTTTTGACTCAACTTCGTCTATCTAAAGTAGAAGACTGTAGGCCTTCGACCCAACACTGACACCTGCTCTGGTTGGAGTTTTACGTCTTGCGCTACAGCCTAGTCCTACGAGAACATCACATAAAATCGCACTAATCGCAGCGACGGTTAGGAACGAGGAGACCCTTGAACATTTCGTGCAATGTATAGAAAGTGAACCGCTTGTTCTGAAGAAGCCATCGTGTGGCTGATAACGAGATTCACTAGGAATGTCTCTTCAGGCGCAAGAAGTGCAATTCGAAACCGAAAGAGACGCATTCATGCAAAATGTTGATGTTGGCATTGCGAATGTCAAGATTTTCCGGGTTCTGCTCGAATGATCTATGTACGCGTGCTCGAACAGCTCTTGGGTGTTTGACAGCAGAATGTACACGCGAAATAGCCCATTTGGGTACACGTTAACAACAATTCTCACCAAAGACGTGTTTATGTCATTTGCCTACGACATCCATATAGTAATGACTCGTGTGAGACGACGTGATTATTGAACCACTGGTAAGTTTATACATGTATGATACAAGTGTATCAGTTTTAGCCAAAAAGGAATGGTGAATTCTATGATATGCAAAAGAGTAGCTATTACGTGCATGTAATGTTGTCGCCATGGGTCGTGTGGTATGGTATGCGGGGTAGACAAAGAGTCGCTTATGGATACAAGGGTCTAATAAACTAATCGTTAATCATGCAAGAATCATAAAGCTTAATCAATACGGAGGGCTAGGTGGCGGAGACCGGGGAAACTGCAAAGTCGACAGAGAATAATCGTCTGTCTTGATGGCTTCGTAAACGCGTAGTGTTCGCACATGAAGGAGATCATGAGGTTTGTGCAATGGTAGCGGGAGCGCTGGTGCTGTATATGGCGCATCAGGGATAGTAGATTGATTGAATTTAGGGTCGTCAACGGGCTTTGGAGTGGATACGGCTTCTGGCGCGTCTGTTTCAAGATCAGTATCCCATTCAGGAATCTCTGATGGCCAATGAAAACGACGTCGGCGAAAACTATAGATTTGTCAATTGGTGTTAGTGTTCGGTACATTCAGTTATGATAGAAACCAGAAAGTAATCACCATTCGTAATCCCAAAGCGCCTGCTCAAAGCTTTCCTCATTCTCAATTCTGTTTCCCTCTTCGTCACGGAAGGAGTCGATGTACTCTGCCAGAGCTGGTTTGCACCCGAGGAGGGTATGCATATTCTTGCAGGCATGCATTTCTAATTCACTCGGAGATAGCGGTATGAACTTTGAAGGCCATACAATTAAGCCCGGGGATTGAATGGTTGCCAAGGGATATGAAACAAGCGTCGAGGATGATGATAACGGGCGGCGAGAGGCCTTCATAATAGCGGCTGCTTCTGACAGGGCCGAGTAGGAGATACCGAGGCGGTGTGCTGCCTTGGCACTAAGACGGCTCTCTGCGGTGTGGCCCAACTGGCTATCCTGGTCGGTTTTTTCGGGTAAAGGAGTAGGTGGTAGAGGAGTAGGGGCAGCTGGTAGTATCGGAGAGGGAATAGGGGTTGCTGAGGGCGTGAACATGGTCAATAACTTCATAGATCTACTTCGTGAAATGGCTGGGCGAGGCTCTGATAGCCCCTCGCCGTTGCTATCGCTGGACATGGGCAGCCCTAGTCGATGGGCGGCTTTCGCACTAACGTTCTCTGGTATACGCGATATGACTTGCGGAATGTCACTTAGATGGCTAGCCACTTTCGCCGAATGGGCGTCCGATAGTTGTGAATCTAACGAGTGCTGTGTTTCGATGGAAGAGCTCTTGCTGAGTTTCTTGGAGAACTTCTCTTCTAAATCTCCGCTAAACCATGTTTTCTTGAATCCCTTGAGACTAGTTTTTCTGGGTTCAATGAATGGCTTCTCCTCCTTATCGCTTCCCTCTGTGTGGCCCGATCGATTGACGTGATCACTGCTACTCGTCCCAAATTCGACGTGGGCGTCCCCGGGCGCCAGTTTCAAATGAAAGCTCTTCAACTTTTCTCCGTTTCCAAACACGTGTTGCATGACGTTTAACACGAACTCTGAGGGACGTGAATGAATTCGATACTTTTGGTGTAACATATTTTGGAAGACAGTTTCCAAGTCCCGGGAGGCGGCGGCATCGAGATTCCAATAATGCGAACTACTGATATCAGCAACTTTGTTCTTCGCCGTTGTACTTAGGGTGCTAGGGTTGTTTGCCTTTGGATTGATCACATCGTCTACGGAGCTGTATTCCGCATCGGCGCTAGTAGTCGACGATTGTTGCTCGCTCCTCTGTGTGACAAACGATGTGTCACCTTCACTGGTGAGTGTTGATTCTGTCTCCACGGAATCAGTGTCGTCGTCGTTGTTATCGTTCCCAAAGAACGACGCCCCTCTCATGAGGATGGCAGATTTGGGCTCGGCAATTTCTAACGCTGGCAACTGCGACATCACTTGAGGTGCATAGGGAAAGAAAATTTGATCATCAATGAGCTCAAGGCGTCCACCCAAGGTAAGCACGCGATGTACTTGGGCCAACACCGTCTCCCATTTGTCATAGGGCATGCAAAGGGAGAGGTTAGCCATGCGTACAAGATCAAAAGTCTTGTCTGGCAGTGGCCAAGGCGTTTTCAGGCTTGAAAAGAAATCAGAGATCAATGTGCAGAAAGGAGAGCAAGGACATACAAATTGGTTTGTACAAACTCTATGTGATCATTGTTTTGGACTTCAGGAATCAAAATATCGACAATATCAAGCCCAGTTATCAGAGATTGGCTCCAACATCTGGAAGCTTCCAATAACCAATGTCCAGAACCACATCCGAGGTCGAGCACGCGGGAGGGCACAGTTTGCCCGTAATCGTGAAACGAAGGACTTTCCAACGTATTTAGCCGACGTAACAGAAGGTCGAAGTGTCGGTCACTAGCGAATGTCGTTTATTGAGTAGCAGGTTCTACCTATAAAATTAACAATGGCTACGTACTTATCAAGCAGGATTGGATCGTAGGCTTGCATATAGGCAGCTTTGTTATGCAGAGTATGTGTCTTCATATTGTGCCGCTTCGCCCAGACTGTCTCTTTTGTGTGCGCACTAGGCCGCACGGGTTTGAGTGGCAGTTGCCTGGACTCGTCTTTCCTAAGCCTTTGTTCGGCTACCTGCTCTGCCTTTCCTTTGTGTACCGATGAAGATGAAGGTTCCAACGCGGGGGTGGGTAGCGATATACGTGAGTCTGGGGCCTGCGCTCGCGTGGATGATGGCGGCGCTTCGCTGAAAGGAAGGGGAGTACCATGGGGTGTCAGAGATACTGCCTTCTTGAGTCCCCTGGGCATATGACGGGAGAATAGGCTTTGTGATGATGGTGAGCGTTCGTTGAGCCGAGCGGCGGGTGATTCTGATTGAACATGGCCAGCCTCCTCCTTTGCCCATTCTCTAATTCTAAAACCCATGCTGGACAGTGAGGCTGATCTGAGAATAGAGCATGAACGGGCTGGGGCGTGTTCCGAAAGGTCAGGAATATAAGAGAATCGTCTAAGACTATAATGGCCAGCTCCAGATGATGAAAGAGACTGACGCAAGGGTGAAAGGTGATCAACGGAGAAAGATGGGGGAGACGGTGATGATGGGTGTATCAGAGAGACTGGACGAGTTTTTGAGGCCATGCCACTGAAACCGATTAATAACGTCACGAGAAGGGGCTGTCCACTGCCCTCCCAGTACGAGCGTCCAGAGAAGTGTCTAGTAGTCCAGAAAGTTCCTCCTGGCCAGGCTGCAACGTCTTTGTTTCTTTACCTGTCGCTATGGCCAGAGAAGTAAGAAGCCCCTAATGACATGTGGAGGCCAGAAATGTTTTTTTCAGTATTTCAGATAGGAGCAGCCCTTATGAAGCGGACTCCGGTTACCGGCAAATCCATTTGGACAGTGGACTGGAATGTTACCCCATATACATACATAATTTTACATCTCATCTCGGAATATTGGAACCGGGGGTCAATCAGGGCCTTGCTACTGTCATCTCCTGACTTGATCATGATGCCCAGGTCAAACGTTTATATTATCGCTCATACATATAAGTAAAGATAAAAAAGGTTCAATCATCGTCCTTGCGAGGCGGCGGCCCACAGGGCTGTAGCATACGCTTAAGGCAATGTCAGAACTACTCCACATGTGCCTGTGAAAGCAAAAGCACATACTTCAGACATCTCAAATTTGACACGCCCTATTGCTTCACCATCTGCAATGGCCAGGTAAGACGTGAGTGTAGGATGACCCACAATAGAAGCCAGAGTATCC
Organism: Calocybe gangraenosa; assembly: GCA_018221785.1. Lineage (NCBI taxonomy): Eukaryota > Fungi > Basidiomycota > Agaricomycetes > Agaricales > Lyophyllaceae > Calocybe > Calocybe gangraenosa. Next base: position 53,006 of record JABCKK010000040.1, read on the forward strand.
CGGTGTTGGTGTGTCAGCCAATCACTTCCCAGGTATTGAGTACTTGTCGACTTTTCACGAAAGCGGAGTATCCTAACTTACTATTTGGTTAAATCCGCGTGTCCTATGATCCTGTAAGGCATAGCTGTAATTTAAAGAAGACATATAACGTACCAGTGCCCGTGTAACGAGCATGCACTGAAAGACTTTCCCGTTAGCTTCTCGTAGATATGATTCAAGAAAAATGGCTCACAATGCTCCAGCTGAGTGTTTGCTGTGTATCTAAGTTCTGATGACTGTCAAATGCCTGCTCGTCAGCGCACTACCCACATAGACTTTTTATAAAATAAATAACTGACCATGGATCTGGAAGAGTACGAGTTGGCCTTTGTTTACACCCAGGAGCCAATTCTTTGCTTGATCCGTAAACAACGGGGGTCACCTGCAACGACTCGGACGACACGACCATGACTAGCCAGACGGAGAGAGCCAAGGCAAAGTTGGATACTCTATCATCTTCATTCGAGGATCTTGAAGCTTTA